>BJBW01008881.1:75490-92568 GCA_004320125.1 Scolopax mira
ACCAGACCAGGTTACTCAAAGCCCCATCCAGCCTGGCCTTGAACCCCTCCAGGGATGGGGCAGCCACAGCTTCTCTGGGCAACCTGTTCCAGTGTCTCACCACCTTCACTAGTGCCATTGCTCCTGGGTGAAGGTGACATTTAGAGGGCTTCTGCCTCAACCACAGCATGGCCCTTTTTTCTAGCCAGGGAGATACCACAAGGAATGGAAATACAGTAATAAAAATATGAAATTAAGAAAAATGCCATTCTTGGAGGAGTGAGTGGTGGACCCTACTGGTGTTGCTTTGTATCCCATCCAACATCCTAAAGGGCTTCTGATCTGTGATTCCCTGTGTGGCTTTCTGTGTTTTCAGGAGCTTGCTAGAAGAACATTTTTGTTCAAGGTCATGCTTGCAGTGCGACAGCAGGAGAAGCTGTGTAAGTGAAAGGTTTGCATAAAAAATGGGAAAGGTAGAGCCAGGCTGGAATGAATTTTTTTTTCTTCCCTAGGCAGCTTTCACAAAGGAGACTTGTCTGTGTGTGTGGTAATGAGTGTGAGAGGCCAAATCCATGGCACATCTGGGGCCAGCTCTTTCATAAAGGAGACTCTGTGTGTGGTGGTGAGTGTGGCAGGGCCAAATCCATGGCACATCTGGGGCCAGCTCTTCACGAACGTGACAGATAAGAGGCTCTGAAGTATGCTGATGGTATGATGGAGCTGTCTGTGACTTTTCATTATGCCCTCCATGGATTTTATGCTCTCAGTGTGCATGGCTGAGATGCCCATGCAGCCTTCCAGCATACTAATGAGCCCATGACATTAGTATTCAGCACGAAAAGCTGGAGCTGTTAGACAAGGAATAATGGTGTGAAGAGGAGAACTGATAAATGATGAGGCTGTGTGATAGCATTGGCAGCGCTGACCTGGCTCCCTTGCAGAGGAGATTTACCAAGTACCAATTTAGAGCCTTAACACCATGAGTGAGTGACTGTGAAGGGTAAGTGTGTTTTGGGTGCTGGCTTTGTCACTAAGGAATTTGCAGTAAGGGAAACACATGAGTGACAAGGGGCTAGAAAAATCATTAAGTCACAGTCTCCTCTGTCTGTCTGTCTGCATGCACATGTTTCTGTTAGCAGGGCCTGAAAGCACTCACCCCTACTGGGCACAATGCGTGGCACAAAGTTAACTTAAAATCAGGCTCAGTTTTAGGTCCTTTTGTTGAACTGGACCCTAACTACATGATCACATGTAGCTCTTTGAGCGGAGAGTGACAAGGGGACCGCTGGCAGCTTGATGCATTTCAGATGTTTCAACTGAAGGTAAAATTGCCCCTTTGCCCTCTGAATTTGGGTTAAATTGCTGGGGTCCTGGTTGCCCAAGGTGTTTGTTACAGGGGCAGGTGCAGCATACAGAGAGAAGGTTACTGTGCAAGGTGCCCTGCAGCTGTGGGAGCCACAAACAGAATTCATGGGTAAATTAATTTAAACAGGTGAATGACTTTGCTCTGGTTTGTTGTGTTTAACCTTCGCTGCAGTTGATGGTTTATTTAGACCTGTGGATAAGCAAAGGAAAAGCCCAGGGGCAAAGCCAATGTGATGGTTTTTGTCTAGGTTTCAAACAGACCTGATTTATAGTGGGTACAAAAAACTGAGTGGTTATGCTTTTTAAAAATAAAGACAACATTTGCAATGAATGGAGCACGTAACTTTGCCAACTTTTTCTAAGCACTTTTTATGAGAACAATAGTGAGGAACAGCCTCTGGTTTTATGATTAGCTGAAAACGGTTGTGAAAGTTTCCTTGACACTAGAGGCAAATACGAAGCAGCGTGAATTAATATTTGCAAGGTGGTATTTTGAGGTGTCTGACCACAGCAGAACTATAATAAAACAGGGAGCAGTAATCATTACTTCTGTTTGCAAAGCTCAGGGTAGGAGACCAATCTCTAAAATTATCTAGTTGCAGCAGATGTAATTGGGAATCATTCGGGGGGGTTCTAGTAGAGTGGATTCACTCCCTGTTGGTGAAGCAGGAGACGGAGAGAGACACCCCAGAGGTATCTATCACTATCATCAGCAGACATTTTTGACAGTGATCTGCACAGCGGCAATTTTCTTTTTGGAGACATGATTACTACTTGTCAGCGCCAGCTGTTACCTGGAGGACCCCGGTTATCAATCACTTGAGGGCATTCTCCCCAGCATCGATTACTTTAGTAGCTCCCTGAGAAATCATTCATGTCAACCGTCTGAACCTTGGAGACTAGCTTGTGGTGGGTGTCATTGAGCCAGCACCAAGTCATGTACCGCAACTTCCCAAGAGGCAGGAGGTTCCTGTGGGTCACCTTCCCCCTTGTAATGGTTCTGGAAGGAGCCCTCACCCCTCTTCCCACTGCAGGATGGTTGTGGCTTCCTTGTCTGGCTATACTTTCTGAGCCACCACATGAGCACCAGTGTTCCACTGCCCCAGATGGCACAGCAGAACTGAGCCCTGGCCTCTGACAGCAAACACCAGGCACCATTGTTTCCAGGGTGCCAAGAAAATAGATGGGTGACACATAGACAGCTGCAGAAAATGCTCCCCAGAGTGCTTGTGCAATGGAGAAAAGGAAGAGAAAGGGAAGGGAAAGGAGAAAGGGAAGGGGAAGGGAAAGGGGAAGGGGAGGGGAAGGGAAGGGAATAATACAGCTCTTCAGAGCACAAAGAAAAGATCCGACAGTGAAAATCTTTGAAATTGGGGAAAAAGAGCAAAAACACAGCCTAGGAGCCTGTCTAAAGGAAAGTTGTCAGTTGTTCTGGTTCTGGTGGAGATAGGTTAATTTTCCCCAGGCTCTAGCAGGGACCCAGGTATCCCATCCCACAGGAGCCATGCCTGGGGAGGGTGGCAGAACCCTGGCAGAGGCTGCCCAGGGAGGTGGTGGAGTCTCCTTCTCTGGAGACATTCCAAATCTGCCTGGACAAATTCCTGTGGGACCTGCTCTGGGTGGACCTGCTTTGACAGGGGGTTCAACTAGATGATCTCCAGAGGTCCCTTCCAACCCCATATGATTCTATGATCCAGAATAAACAGGTACCCTCCCTGGTTTGAATTGCAGCTGGTTATCCAGCTTCCACCTTGTTGCTATGTTTGTTCCCCCTGCAGCTTTTTTCTTATTTTCTTATTTTCTTTTTCCTTTTTTTTTTTCCCCCTGGGATTTTGCTGATAGAGGAAACTACTGTCAGGCCACCTTGGATTTCACACAGCCATGTTGGCTCCTGAAGAAGTAATACAGATGGAGAGGACACTTCTGCTGCTGCACTGAGCAGGCCAGCTGGGTTTGTCTGGCAGAACTGGAGATCTCCTGAGACACTGTCAGCATAATCCTAGATCTAAGGAAACGCAGATGATCTACCTCAGAGCATGCAGTCTTTGATGTTAATGAGGCCAGGTATTAGGAGCTGTTGTATGGTGTGAGGCACCTCTGCAGTGATTGCCTGGCTGGCTGCCTTCTGTGCAATTTTTGGCCTCATTTGTGTCAAGGACACTGCTGTCTATCCTGTAGAGGGTGAGGAATTTCATGAAAGCTTCAGGTCAGCTTTTTCCTTGACTTGTTTGGATTTTCCCCAATTCCTTCTCCTTAGGAGGACACGAGGTAGAGAGAGGAGTATCTCCTGCACTCCTGCCAGAGAAGATATGAAGAACAAGAGACAGGTCGATACCGCTTTCAGCCAAGCCTGAAGGTCTTCAGGTATGTATAGAGAAGGGAAGATGTGAATGAAAAGGGAATGACAATCACACAACGCCGTGGTCTTCATTGGCTTGTTCTTTCTTTCCTATTCTTGATATTGTGGCAGTGTTCAAAGTCCAGACCTGGGACATTAATGGTGTGCCCTGCATTAATCAAAAAAATTAGACCAGCAGCTCTGCCCCAAAGAGCCTACATCTTCTCTTGGATAGAGAAGCTGTGTGCAGGTTTGTTTGCAAGACCTTTTAGTCGTGAAACACCAAGGAAGGAAGAAACTTCTTTGAAAGTATTCAGGCCTTGTAACTAGTGAACCTAAACTCAACCTGACCTCCCTGACTGTAACAGCCTGCAAATTGTTATTGGTATTTTTAGGTCCCTGGTGATTCTAACAATCTGGCTAGGAGTCCCTAAATCACTACATCAACAAGATTCATCTTACCTAATCTACCCAGCTAATAGCCAAGCGTTCAGCTGAAGCAACTTCTCAGAGCTGACTGCCTGGCTGGTGGAGAGGGACACATGGCTAGATGGCAATTTTTCTCTTCCCAAAGGTGATTTTTCTCTTCCCAGGATGAGTGTCCAGGTTAGGATAGACACGTTATCTGCTAGAGAGGCTTGTCTATTTGATTGCAAAGGAGCCTTGAAGATTTCAGTCATCTCTAAGTTAGGTGTTAAGTGTAAGGCATGCAGCTTATAGGTGGATAAAATTAGATAAAATGAATCTTCCTCATAGACACTACTACAAGTTTTACCCTGTGTTTTTAAATAGTTTTGTATAACACTGGAGAGTGACACAAAACAGGTCTGCAAGGCATTAGTGCCCTCTGGCATGCTGTACATTTGATACTGAATGCTGTTAGCAGCAGGGAAAAGCACAAGCCAGACCTTCAGATCTAAGAGACTTGAGTTTTGGAAAAATCTGGATCTGGAGGATGATCTGAAGTTTCCTTCTGGCCTCTACCTTTATATGGAACTAAACCACTCTTTCCAGTGTTGCTGAGCTGTTCAATAGTTCCCTATTTCAATCCAACTGCTACAGCCCTGGGTCCACCTTAGCTCCAGACAAGCTCCAGACGAGTTGTTCTGATCTCTTGCTGCTCTGTAAATATGCAACACACAAGCAGTTGTTCAGGGTTTTCCTAGACCTTAGCTTCTGTAGGCTGTGTTAAGCCACCTTGGATTAAATAGTCAATATGTGGCCTCAGGTATAGACCTGGTGCAAAATGCCCATACAAAGATATAAACCAGCAGGATGGATCCAGCAGTGTTAGCATCTACTTTGGGAGATGCTGCATATAGGGACTGGCCACCTGATCAGATCCTGGTGTATTACTATGGCTTCAGCAGTCACCACCCTTCAGCTGAGTGACAGTAAATACCTTTTTCACCTGTCTCACACTCAAGTAAAACACTTACATTTAAGCTGTTGTCATGAATTCATTTTATTTTGCAGGCAGGGAGCACCAAGATTGTCATCACTTCCAGTGCTTGGCTGCAGGGCAGTATCTTCTGAGGCAGCTCCTGCCCTGACCATGTCCTTGACTATAGTCACCCTGACTATGCCCTTGGAGGATTCAAGCGCTGCCCACTTTATCCCCAACTGTTTGTATGTACCAGGAGCCCTGGGAACGGTGCACGGAAATTTTCACCTAGAAATCCACATGCCAGATGTGGTAAGAGGCATCTCTCGTGCAGGTTACTCTGCTGGTGTCTCCATTCTTTCCACGGGCTCAGTTCTGCAAGACCCTGAAAATCTTTCTCTCCTCTTTTTACCTGGTACTACTTTCATCTTTTTGGTGTGCTTTGCTGCTGTGAGGGGTTTTGCCCCACATACCATGAGAGACTCTGCACAAGCCCTGAGCATTGCTTGTGGCTGAGTCATCCCACGTGGCAACACAATTCTGCAGAAGTGTAGATAGTTTTTTGCATTTTGTATTGGTATTAGTAAATCCTGGCTGGGGAATCTGATATTTTTTCCAAATACTACAGGCTGAGTGGAGGTGGAAAAGGCCTGGAGGAAGGAAAAAAAAAATTGTGAGAGGTCTGCAAGGGTTTGGGGGAATAGCTGGAGAAGGCAAGTGGCTATAGTGCAGCTGGAGTCTGCCCAGGTGAGGAGACAGGGCAGGTTTGCTCATTTATTGAGGTCTGAGTGGAAGGTTTGCACCACTGGAACTGTACCATAGGCAAGAAACCTCACAGCCCTGGGCTCCAGTGGGGGTGGATGTGCCAGATAACACCTACACACACAAATGCATGCTAACACACACACACACACACACACACACACACACTTCAGCAAGGCTGTGCTGCTCATTTGAGCTCTAGTGTAGGACAACAGAGGATTTAGCTTTTTAGAGTCATGGGGTAAAGGACTTTATGGCATAACATGACTGTCCTGAGAAGCAGAGGAGATAGCACAAGGGTGAATTTGCCATCTGTCCCTGGATTTATGAAACACAACCGTAACTGTGCTTGTAACTTTAGACAGCTCAAACACACGGAGGAAATCACAATATGCTTCCACATGCTTTAAATCTAGGGCTGGTCCTGTGTTCCTCTGTATATAAACAGGGTTGAATCCTTCTCTCTGCTGTTTTCCTTTGTTTAATATTCCTTGCAATAGGACTGTTCCTCTTAATGTGCCTAATACAAAACACATTTATTTGCTGACTGTGGGAGGAGTGTCTGGCTCAGGCTACCCTGCTCTCTAAATGGAGTCTGATGCTGGGGAGGGTAATGATTCTGGGAAGTTTGACACTGAAATAACATATTGAGAGCAGTTACTGGGCAGGGTAAGGGAGATAAAAAATTTTAAGTGATTAGGTCTGGGCTGGCTCAAATTGCAGAATAATGCTTACTATTAGACTGGATACTGGAGGATGCTGACTTTTAGGAAACAGAAGTGGATTATTTCGTAGACAGCTACATTTGCAGACCATATCTGTATTCTCTTTGAATGAAGTCAAAACAAGACTGCCCTGTCCTGAAAGCCTGGAACAGTCATCCCTGTCACAGGCTCACAAGCCCAAGTAGGGTTCGTAGGATGTGCAAGGGAGCACAATAGGATCCCACTGGCAGGAGGAGGGCTCCCCCCTGGAAGCAGGCTGCAAGCTGGAGACAGGGTCCCCAGGGCCAGAGGTTGGCCCTGGGAAGAGTGAGCATTGTTCACAGATGGGATGGAATGAACTCATATGTCATTGTCATTTTTTAATTGTTTTCTGTGTTGTACTGCTGTTCTTTTAATAGGGCGTGATCAGAACCACGCTCCTTTGCTGTGGGTGGCATGTGACTGCCTTGTAAGGACATGTCAGGAATGCCACCAGTGCTGAGATGGAGTCCCTTGTTCCTGATGGGCAATGAATTGCAATGAAGGAACATTGGGCCTTAGGCTGTGGTTTCACAACTGTATTAACACCCTCTTAAAGACTGCTCACTCCTGCCTTTTTTGTCATGCTAGTGGACTATGGAAATCATCCAGGTGAAAAAAACACTCTTTTTGTCCTCTTTTTCTCATGAAACCACATCCATTCCCTGAGCAGACCTGCATGAGCAGATGTCCTGCAGTGGGCAGAGCTGGTGGGCAGGAGATGCGGGAACTCAGCTGAAGCAGCCCTGCCACCCCGTATGAGGCCACAGCTCCAATGCCCTTTTTTCTTCCTATTCATAGCAGAGCTGTGTGATTCTCAGCTGTCCCTGTAGATGACCGTGTAGGTCTCCAGGGCTCAGATTTGCAAACAGTCTGTGTCCAGTGGAGCTGGACACAGTCACAGTCTGAAGTGAACACCTGCAGTATTGGTCCTGGGGTGGAATTGCAGCCCTGCAGCATCCCATGAAAACAAAGGTGAGTTTAAGAGTCACACAAAACTTTTGTTAAACATGGGACCTTTTTATTCCCCTTTGTTTTTAGACCTCTGAGGTAGATTTGGTTCCGTTTTTCTGATTTTCTTTCCAGCAATATTCTTATCTTAACCAACTCGTTTAACTCTAGGGTTCAGAGATTGAAGATATGCACTGAATCCCTTTCCATGCCAAAACTGGGTCTGACAAGGCAATGACAGAAGCAGAAATTCCCAGCCTCAGAGATGCTGATCCACTTTGCAGGGGATGGTAAGAGTGCGTTTGCCCAGCAGGTCCCCTTCGTTGCAGTTTATGGAGTGGCTGGCATCAGCCAAAACACACAGAGGGATTCCCAGGGACTAATTGTAATGCTTTGTAATGCCCTCAGCTCTCCAGCCAGCACAGTTGTGTGCCACTGCTGGGATGGGACATGCAGCGGGTGTGTTGGGGTGTGTTCCAGCCCCAGCACCCCAGCAGGCTGCTGACTTCAAAGAGACCATGAAGCTTGTGCAGGTCAGCAAGGCAAGGAGACTCAGTCCTTTGCTTCTTGCTCATAAAGTCTTCCTCCCACCTTGTCAGCAGTCTCATAGCTTGTCTTTTTGCTCCCTAGCTCCTTGTCCCTTTTCCATCTGTCTCTTCTCCTCTCCAGGAGCCAATCCAAGTGTCAGAGCAGTGCTGCCTCCAAATACCACGCCAGACCTGCTGTGCAGCGTATGTTCCCCAGAAAGGGCTCGGGAATCTTATCAATCTGCTATTATTATTTTCTTTTTCTTCCTCCCTTTCAGTCGGCTGCTGACTAAAAACACAACAGGAGGCTCAAATCACTCAGTCCTCGGCATAAGGAAATTGGAACAGGTTTGTTTGTTTGGGGGCTTTGAGATGCTGTTGTAGTCACCTGGGAAAATACACATGCCTTTCATCTGGCCTCAGTCCCGTGGTCAGGAGGTCTCTCTACCCCAGCTGGGCTCCCAAACCCCTTCCTCTTCTTATCAGATGGTCCCTCGCTGTGCCTGGGGCCAGGCACTTAGCAGTGGCAATAGGAGCGAAAGTCCCAAGGGAACAGATTTCTCTTTCAAGGAGGGTAAGGGCTGGAACGGGGGGAGGGCAGGGAGAGCTCAGAGAAGGTATAATCTTTCAGGCTTTCAAAAATGAGTGCTGGAATCTGCTTCTGCTGATTACAGCAGTCATCAGGTAACACCTAACCCCTGGCGATAATTCCAAAGGAGGGACCTTTCCTGCAGAAATGACGTCCACAGACAGACAGGTACTGGGCAGTACCCAGAGCAGGTCCCACAGGAACTTGTCCAGGCAGGTTTTGAATGTCTCCAGAGAAGGAGACTCCACCTCCCTGGGCAGCCTCTACCAGTGCTCTGCCACTCTCAAAGTAAAGAAGTTCCTCCTCATGTTTAGGTGGAACTTCTTATACTCACGTTTGTGCTCATTTCCTCTTGTCCTGTCCCTGGGCACCACTGAGAAAAGACCAGCCCCATCCTCCTGACACCCTCCCTTTAAGTATTTGTAAGCATTGATCAGATCCTCCCTAAGTCTTCTCTTCTCCAGACTAAAAAGACCTTCAGGATAAGACTTACGCTTCCCACCATCCTCTTATGGAAAGTATTATGAAGGAAAAATGACAGTGGGATGATCCAGGCAGTCTTTTAACCCTAACAGGAGGCTCCTAATAAGAGCCTTCTCCTTCTGCCACAGAGCTGTGCCATTGTCCCTCTCTATCTTCTTGTAGTAGAGCAAAGAAGGAGGTGGGGAAGGATCATTTAGCACATGAAAGGCACTTCTTGTATGGATATATATGCCTGGCACAGTTCATCTGGGGTGAGCAAACAGCTCCTGCCAAGCCATGATTTATGAGGCAGAAAGGTCAAAAGTTCTCTTTTACAATTGGCAAGAAAGGAGAAGGCAGGCGATGGTCACTTAATTTGTGGGTTTTTCCCTCTACTTGTCAAGAGGAGTTTGGGCTGCAGTGATGGATGAGTCATCAGTTAAAGTCAGACACTTGGTCTTTTACCTCAGTTCTTAAAGGGCCCAATTCAAACCCTGGATGAGAGTCCATCCACCAATGCCAGCCAGCAGGTCTTTGATTGTGACTATGAAGGCTGTGGAGTGACTGGGTGGCTTTCTTCATGCTCAGTGTTGTGCCTCTTGGCTCTCCAGTTGCTGCCATTAGCAGGCAGGATATTTCCAGAGCTAAATTTTGCTAACACTTGCCACAAATTCCTTACATTTCTTTCCCTGGTCCCTCTCCACTCAGCTGCTTTGATGTCCAGCAGGAACAAGCAGTGAGCCATGTAGTGCAGCAGCTTCTCACTCATGCCCTCCTGCTTATCTGACTATATATACTGCTAATATTTCCTCTAAGGCACTCAGCTCCCATGATAACACTGCTTTATCAAAAAAAAACCTTTAAATATTTTGCTGGGGAAAGGGACATTTCCACAGTGTTATTGCAGTGTATATATGGCTCCTAATGGTTTGATCTTAACGGGACTGGCTCTACAATCAGCTCACACAGGCCTACACAAGCACAGGCAGTCTGGCACCCTGTTTCCTTGGGAAGTATTGCCCCATGTTTACCCATGGCCCAATGACATAGGAAGACCAAATCAGATCTGCAGGCATCAAGACTCCATTACAACGTGAAGCCTGTTCTGACAATGTCTCTGCTTATGCCTGGCATGCAGTCTTGCTCTTAGGTGCTTATAACATCTTCTTTATATGTGGGTTGAGATATCAGTGTGTGCACCAGATGGCTCCTTCTCCCATATCTCTGTGCCTAGGTGTGCAGACTGGAGATACCCTGGAACCATAAACATGTGGAGGTCACTACCTCCACAGCCTGGACTTCTCTTTGCTAGAGGCCTGGGCCAGATACTGATTTTCTGAGTTCAGTATAGAGGAAGGAAGAGGAACCATGAACCTTCTCCTTTGTCACCCCTAGCTGATGAACATGTTTCCAGCCACATAATGTGGGCATGGCCAAGTGGTTCCCTCCATGAAAGAGTATAATTAGGATACTGAACATATTTTCCTCCATCCCTAGTCTTGGTTGGCCTGAGTAAAAATATCTCCCTTTAATACAGATGTTTCCTTTATATTGTGAAGGCTGTGTGAAGATTGTTCTTCCTCTGGATGGAGAGTTTGGGGACTATGGGATTCTATCACAGAACTGGCTGGAAAACCTTCATTATCTGATCAGAGTCTGCAGACATTGTCACGTTCCTGAATGCTCACAAACTGGATGGTTTGTATTGGCCTGAGATGAACAGATGGTAATCTTGTCTCTGCTACATGACTCCTTGAAGAGTTACTAAACTCTCAGCTATTTGCTGGCCTTCATCGGGACTTGGCAAAAAACAGTATGAAAAAATGTTTCTTTGGGGAGTGGAACAGAAGTTGGTTTTGTGTTTTTCAAATGGCTTCTATTTTCTTACAGTGACAGTCATGGGGAGGACACGGTTGTGATTGCCATTGAATGGACAGCTTGGCATTTTGATTTGGAGTGCACGAAAGCTTTCTGGAACTCATCAATTAAATTAGTTCAGATAATAAGTAAGTACATATAATAAATATTTAAAGAATTGGAAAGTCCATGGAGACATTTGCACCTAGCTGGCATTTGTAGTCCTCATGTCTGTTGCCATGGCTCTTTCTGAAATATCGCAGCTCCATGGGGACAAAGTAATACCAGTAAATGTATGTGCATGTGTATTTTATGTAAAGGACTGAATGAAGTCCCAGAGTTGTAGTGTCCGGGGTCCTCTATCTTAATGCCTGGAACCATGTTCAAGAGGTCAGAGGAACCCATATTCCCTGATCAGACCATGGCCAGATGAGTCCTGGAAGACTTTCTAGTCTTGGGGACTGTTCAAGTTATGATCATTGTTTTTGGATGATGGCAAAGGCGTAATAAATGCTGCAGCTGTAGAAAGCCCCCTTACTGGAGAGTATAAGTCTCCATGTCAATACATGATTGACATTTCCAGCCTGTATGTGCCCAGGCTGCATGACTCAGGCAATGGGGTGGGCAGATCCAGCACTTACTTTCACAGAATAATCCCTCAAGTCTCATTTAATTAGAACTCAGACCAGTTTCCTGGAGATTGTGGGAACCTCATTAGCAGCACAGATAGAAATTTGAAGAGGCCAACTCAGTGGGAAAAGATCGCTTGCTAAAAACTTACTTACCAAGAGCGTAACCTCTTCAAGAGTTGTGACTTTTAGCTACAGCAGAAGGATTTATGGCTGGAATACAAGGTCTCTTACAATACCCCAAATGATATAGGGTTTTTTTTTTTTTTTTCCAATGTGAATTATAACCTCTCAAAATAGTAGATAAAATCTTTTTTCTCAACAGTGTCCAGTTATTCTTAGGTGTTCTCTCTTGAATTTGTTTTAATTCTCAATGTCTATTTTGATGCTTTTCCACTGTTTGGAGATGTTGATTGCTGATTTTCTGTGTTCATCCTTGTCTCACTTGGCAATGTTATGTTATATTTTAATATATGTTGGTCTATAACAAATTCATGGGTTTTTTTTTTTTTAATATTTAAGATGTGATAACAGGAGATACCTAATTTACATATAGACACCTAAATTTATTTCACCTAATCTCAGATGACATCCCACCTATTGTGTCTTGAGAAGGTTCTAGAGAGGTCTCCCTCCCTGAAAAGGCTAAGCACTGTCTGTATGTCTGCTTCAGGACTGGCATGGAAGAGAGCTATAAAATACTCTTAGAGTGCTTGAATTGTTGCTCAGTAAATACATGCACTTGGGTGTATTTGCGAGGACTGGATGGAACCCCAGGGCTATGTTTTTCAGTTACTCTGTTTTCTTTAATTTTGGAGCTATGCCGAAGAGACTAAAAGGACACAGGTCTGTCAATCAGAACAAGGCCAGAAGTGTCCTGGAAGAGTGGCTGACTGTTCGTTTCCCATCTCCATCTAGCAATGCTGGCAATGTTGCTATATATTTCAGAGGAGCGTATGTGTTGGTCTAGGAAAAAAATCCATCATTATCCTCCTGCCTCTTTGGCCTAATCAGGTATGGAGAGGGAAAAAACGGGAGACCTGTATCTACCTACACTATAGTATTGTTTACAAAGGCATGAGGATGAATGGGGTTTTTGTTGTTGTTAATTAAATGCATCCCACCCAATCAGGAAAGAAGTCAAATGTCCATTTAAAATAAAAGAAGATCAAATAATCATACTGTATATTTTGAAAGACAATATTGTCAGCAAGAGCGTAATGGATCCGTGAGAAAAAGACCAGTCAGTCTTTCTAGAGGAAAGACCTATGGCTAACCACCTTGAACAGGAAGGCTTCCCAGTGGAAAAGGGTAAGCATATCTTTTCACAGGCAATTCTTGCAAGACATGAAGAAGGCTTTCTGCTGCAATTTTCTCTTCAGGAATTATCCCAGGCTGAAAGACCTTTGGTCTTGTGTTGATGAAAGACAAAGCACAGGGGCAAAGTTTCTCAAATCCCTGTCATTATTGTGCTGGAATAATAATCCTGGTTTTCTGAGTTGTTTTGAATCTTTCATAGTGCTGCCAATAAATGTAACTTATTGCAGTGATTACAAAAAGTTTCCCTAGACCAAATATCTGCTACAAAGAAAGTGGTTTGCAAAAATAAAGGAGAAAGAGAGTTGCTGCCTTGATTACAGCAAACCACTAAGTACCTAGAGGGGAGATGGAGCACATTGTACTTCTTGGTGCTTCCCACAGCCTCTGCTGTCTTCAGATAGGAACAGATCCTGCCTTCTCTGCAAAAAGACCAAACAAACCACTTCTGTTTGGAAATCACTGGATTTCTCCAAATCTACAGGACGCCTTTTGGGCTCTGCGCTAATGGTGATGGACCAATGTATATCCCTGTCTGTCCATGGAACTGGTGTCACTGGACCACGTTTGCTGTTTTGTAACTGATGTAGTCTTTCTCTAGCTCCCCACGGCTGGGATTTTGCTTAAGCTTGATCTGCAAAATTAAATATGTGGGGCAGGTTTACCAGCTGGGTAAGTTTCTACATCTCAATGGTATAAAGGTCATTCCCGGGATGTGGTTACAAATGCTCCTTACCCTGATGCCTCTCCACGTGCTGCCATTCCCATTAGGGTTCGTTTCCAACTGTCATAGTTGTTGCCTATTCTCTTCAAGGCAAGAGAGCATTGCTTTCTCTCAGCTCCTTCAAGTCCCTCCTGTGGGCCCAAACTAGTCTAAGGCTTCAGCACTCTACCTAGAAGGTATTTTTAAGGAATGTCCCTCAAAACAGCTTTTAGTTACCCTCCAGGGGCAGTGTGTACCTGGGGGACAAAAGACAGAGGAAAGCCCAGAAAGATTTGAGAAAAGTAGACCTGCTGTTTTGCTGCTGTGCATAGGAGACACTGGGGAGATGTAAGCTGTGTGAGGTGACAGGTTAACAGAGAGAAATGCTCCCCATGGATATGTCAGACTGGCTGAAAAGTCACCCTGGGAGCTTGATCTCAGGGAAGCAAAGAGGAGCCAGGGGGCTATAGCTGGCTTTTCTGATGTTTTGAGTGGAAGTCCTGATGCTAGTAAGGGAGTAAGTCCTAGTAAGTCCTAAGACTAGGACTTTTATTTATATTAATAAACTTTCACCAGGAACTTGTGTGTTTCTGTACACACCCCTCTATATTTTACTAGTCAGGCATGTTTTCATGCTGAGTTTTCACACTTCTTTTATTTGACTTTTTATTAATATCTTGAGCATAGAAAATTCTGCACAATTAATTGAAGTGACATATGCATGCTGGCTGCCAAGTCTGAATCCCATCCTTCCCCTTTGCCATGTTTCTGATTATGCTGATGGCAAATTCTCCTCGTTTGACTCAGCTTTGCACTCAGAGTGGATGGAGCAGGAGCCAAATCTTGTGTTAGAAGCACGGAGATATTTGCCAGATGTCCCACAGGCTCTCAAGTTTTTTTTTTTCCAGTAACAGACAAATGCTTTGTTGGCTTCTGAGGCTGATGTGAGTAGTTATCAAAAACTGCAAACAGTAACCAGCTCCTAAATCACACGCCTGGTAATCCAGAGCCATTATTAGTGATAAGCTTACTTTGGTAGGGTCTCTTATCCCTGAATGTAGCCCTCATTTTGCTACATGCTTCAGACATTTGACAAAAGACAGTCTTGCCTGACACAGCTCATGGGGGTATATGGTCAGGGACAATCCCCCCAGCACTCACATCCATTCTGAGCTGCAAGTTGTGCAGGAGACCCAGATCGCAAAAAATGACACAATTAATAGAGGAAATAAAAACCCAGAACCCACCCTGCATTGCTGCAGAGAGCATGGAAATGTGAATTTCATGGCCCTGGAACAGGATTGAATGGAAATGCTGTCAATGCTGTGCATGAGGATGTACAGACAGGTGCAGCCTGCTGTGAGCATCCTTTGTGAGCCATTGCAGAAAGTGATTTGTGTTAAGTACAAAACACTCTGCTGATCTTCCCAACCAAAGTCCCCAGAACTCTAATCATTGCACTGATGGTGAAGGTGAAGAGACTGCAATTTTTACTGTGTGAGAAGCTTTGATTTCCTGTGAATCATTTCCTACTATAAATCAGCTATAGGCAGCTGCGTCCACTCGCTCCTCGGGACAGAAAAATATACCCTGCTGCTAGACAGCAACACAGGCGCCAAAAACATCACAGGATCAAAGGGTGCTGCAATTTAATCCAGAAGAATCTAAACAAGTCTGTCAGCTTGCCTGGACCGTTTGTTTATTTTAGCTGTGGTCATCCACATCTGTCCAGAGCTGGGGGATGGATTTATCATTAACATCATTTTTCTCATGTCTGAGCTCACACTAAATATCCCTTTCATTCAGCATCCTGATGGCTGGTACCAAATCTGCATACAGAATATTTTCCAAGGGCTCAGCACTGCTAGAGGAAATGCAGCTCGTCTGTGCTGGGGACTGTCTGCTCAGCTTCTTAGACAGGGAGGTGACTCTTGTTTTCCTGATAAAGCTCTACCAAGAGCATTGCCCAAAAGAGTTATTTTCTAGAAACACTCATAGCTGGGGTTAGTCTCAGTCTGGGAATTTTTTCCCCCTCTCCCTTTCCTTTCCTTTTTCTTTCCTTTTCTTTTTCTTTTTCTTCTCATCCAGGCTGCTCTGGAGAGAACTATTTTGCAGTCTGTCCTCCTTTTTTCCCAGTTGAGAGAGCTTGGTGCCTCCTCTGAATCCCTTCCTGAAATTCCCAGAACTGTGGAGGTTTTCTCGGGAAGTGCAGGGTGACTGCCATGCTTGTCTGGAGAAGGTCAAACATCCTTCTGGGTTCCCAGGAGCAGACCTGCCAAATCAAGTGATGTTTTGGGTTTCTTTCCCCCCCATGCTATGTAAACTCTACAGTGTGCACAGGAGGTTTGGCTTTTTTCTCTGGAAGATTCAAGTGACAGTTGTTTTCTCTGATGTTATCTCTCACTCAGAGTAAAGGATGTTTCAAAGGACAGAGGAATAGGGTTGGACTGTGAGAAAATATTAGTTCTAACATCACAGTGTCGCCTTGTTTCTCCCAGCCACCACCACCCTCTTGCACAGTGTTGTTCTTCCATCAACATGTGAGAAGAAAACAACTCGGAACTTCTGCATATGGATAATAAAGCAACCAGCAAATTAGGCAACACTAATTACACCAACCCTTCTTTCTTGTGGGGTGGTGGTGTATGCAGAGTAGAGCAAAATGAGTATTTGTCAAAACCTGAGGTTAATTGGAGTTCAGTGCTGCTGTGTGGGTCCAGGTATTCACAGAACACGGCTCCTGTGATTCCAAGCAGTGTTTCAAAGCTGTCTGCTATCTGGGGTCTTCTGGAAATACCACCAAAGGTGCCTATGTTAATTAACCTCTGTATGAATGGGAAGCCTGTTTAAAAATTCCTGTAGCAGTCTTGCATATAAACATCCCTCCACTTTGAAGCAGAAGGGCTGAAAGGACACTCTCTCTTGCACCTCCAACAGAGCATGCCTGTGTGCTCAGAGGAAGGAGGCAGGAGAGCTGTGGCAGCGCAGGTGCAGGTGGCTGCTTGACCATGGTCGCACCAGCCACTGTCTCCAAGCACCTGGGCTGTGATGACATGGTGTCCCAGGTCTTTCTGTACTACTGCGTGTACATATCGGCTGCATCTGTCACTGACATCCATCATGGATGGATGGAGAGGACGATATGCATCATATATGGAAAGATGTTCATCATCGAGGAATGGATACCCACCGAATGGCCCATCCATCGAATCCATTACTTTCCAATTTTGAGACCAGGATGTCATGCGGGACAGTGTCGAATGCTTTGCACAAATCCAGGTAGACGACATCTGCTGCTCTGCCCTTGTCCACCAAGTGTGTGGCAGTATCATAAAAGGCCACCATTTGGTGGATAAGGAGCCGGCTGACTGGCCTAACTCAAAGGGTTGTGGTCAATGGCTCAATGTCCAAGTGGTGGCCAGTGACGAATGGGGTTCCTCAGGGGTCCGTACTGGGACCAGTGCTGTTCAAC
>BJBW01008882.1:0-17422 GCA_004320125.1 Scolopax mira
TCACTCTGAGGAGATTGTGGCCTTAGCCACTCTTCCACAATTATCCCCATGAACTGAAGCTGTTTGAGGATTCTGTCCTCCAAAAAGCAGAAATAGCATTTCAAATAAGCTGATACAGAGCCCTTCTGTCAACACATCTGTCTTCTATCAGTCTCTTCGTCATACTACCGGCCGCAAATCCCCCACCCTGATAAAAAATAAAGCATTTCTGCTGAATGAATTAGCAAGATTTAGTTCCATGACCGTTGTGCATGTGTTTCCTCAACACTCATATTAATACCAGTAAGGATGTAGAGCATATGTGACTTGATTTGTTAATTCTTCAAGGTGGCAGCTGTTTTGCCTTTTTGCAAGATTTCAGGCTCCCTTTTCTAAAACTGGTTCACTTTCTAAGCTAGAGAAGGCAATTCTTACAACAATTGTCCTTTTACCATTTTTTTAAGCTGCTAAGTAACAAAACATCTGTTGTGACACATTGGAAGTAGTGACCTAGAGCAGCAAAGCCTGTACTCTCCCTATCGCTGAAGGCTGTGCTGTGCCAGTTGTTCTAAAACAACACACCCTTGCTGTTTTCCCTGCTGTGGAAGCATTGCCAGCACAAATGGCTTACTTTTTTTCTGGGATAATGATGTTGTGTAGCCACCAAACCATGTCCTAGCTAGGGTATCTTTAACAGAGAATACAGAGGTTTAACTTGAAGACCCTTACCTACCTATTATGACATCTATCTCAGGAACTCAACAAGGTTTACTTTTCATATTCGTATAACCAACTAATCTCTGCCAAAAAACATGTGGGGTTTGCAGGTTTTTTGGAGGTGATGGTGGGAAGAGATGCTTCATTATCACCTTGTATTGTAGATTTATTTGTACAAAAATAATTTTTCAAGTAACTTCTCAGCTCCAAAGAATGTGCTAGTGGAGATCATACTAAGATCATAATAAGGTGTGTTCCACTCTGTTACCCAGTATCCTGGACTCTTATTCAGACTAGACACCCTTCTCAATATGAAAATACCTGCATCTTTTAGCCTGACCCATGCTCCCTGACTGTCTTTCGCCTGAAGGAAAGAATATGTGTACATATACAAGTGTGATCCTGACAGTCAAGCCAGAAACAGCAAGCATGTGTATATACTCTGAGAACAAAACGTGCTCCTGGGTCCTTCAATTTACACGTACCCATGACATGCCAAATAGAGTCTATTCACATGAGGGCACATTGTCAGCAGGGGTAAATCTTTATCCCTCTACCCCCTTCAAAGGCATCGGTTATTTTTACACAAAGAAAAAATAAAGCTAACTACTTTTAGTTCATGTGTATGTGTGCTGTTCAGTTTTTCAGATAAGTACAGCTACTTCTTGAGAGTTTGATTGCACTAGTTATTCAGGTTAACAATAGAAAAAAAATCTCATCTTAGTACTTATCATCACACAGTGCCACTTCTCCATTTTCTCTTTCCCAAGGGGTCTGCACCCAGAGCACACTTTCTTGTTTCTAGAAAGGTCTTTCGAGACTCAGCAGAGTTCTCATTTATTTTTAACAACTGGGGGAGGCTGGAAAACTTCTTGGGGGTGGACATGTAATGAAAATGCTTCTTCTTGCTCAGGGTCATTCCTGTAGTCACAGATAAATAGCTATGACTTTATTTTGAAATAACAGTGTTGAACTATTCTTAGTGCCCAGTGGAATAACTCATAAAGGAATATCAGAGACACAGACACATTACTACTATGTTATTTCTAGGAGGGTAGAGCAAGGTCTTTCTTCACATACTGGACCTTAATTCACAATGGGATCCTGTTTCAATTCTGCACTTCTTCTTTACCACAATGACCTCAGCTGAGAGAGTTGCAGAGATTTGAACAGTAACTGCAAGAAGGAACTTTCCCTCATGTAGGTAGTTGAAGCACCATATCTTTAGTAAGGCAAAGGTGGGTCTGACATCTGCTGCCAGATTCCACATCAATACAGAAATTGCTTTTCTCTTACCTATAACTTTAATCTTTCCCCTTTCACAGACTCCAAGCTGTGTATCAGCTGTCCTCTATCACAAATTAGGCTGAAGAATTCTGTCATCCTTAGTTTCCTTGGTGATATGAGATTCTCCAATATTCATCTAGTTACTTCACCTTTCACTAGGCCCAAGTAGCAGAAGACCCAGAAAGTCATAGGATATCATGTAAACTGTGACTCTTCAAGCTAATTTTGTCTGTGAACTTAGATAAGGAAAGGCTCAAGTCACTCAGATAAAAGGCAGAAAGATCTACAATGCACAGACACTGGGGAGAAGGATGACTGGTAGAAGCATTCAAAGCTTCCCTGAATGCAAATCACCATTTAAGCCACATGAAGAAGGAATCACTTGCAGTAAAGTACATATTTATTTCAGCACTGTGAGGTTGTGGACTTCCTGGCATCAGAAGGGAATCAATAGAAGTCACTTATGATCAATGTTCACTTTAGTGCTAGGAGACTTACTATTTTTCTGCCTATGTGAAGCTATTTCTGCCTTCTGGATAGTACTTTCAATCTCAAGCACAGTTTCTGTTTGTCAATATCATCTTTCATTGCTCTGTGTGTGGAAGGGACTGGAAAGTACAGCTTTCCTCCCAGAAGAATACAGAATGAAACTGCATTTTTGCAATTTTTGTTTCTCTGAGACTGCTGCAATAGCTGCGGACACAGAAGAGTGTAAAACACAGAAGGCCAATGTTATGTTGCACCCTAGAGTGTTCTGACTCTGCATGTGCCGAGATACTCAGACAGACTGTGAACAAAACTAGAATCAGACTTGCCCCAAACATATGTATGAATTATTTTCTGTTAGCAATGTAGATACAAATAATTCTAAGTTTAAGTAAAATATTTTCAGTATGTGAATAGCATTTTCAATCTTACACACCACTATATACCACCATCTCTCTACAAATGAAACCAGAAATGTTTATAAGCATGGTACAGGTATTCAAGGCAGTCTGCCTGGAAGCAGCTTGGGTGTAAATGCAAAATGAGTTGGATCAATGTGAGTGTCTGTGAAGAACCAGACCAGGGCTACTGAGCTCAGGTTTTTCAGGACTGTGTTGATATGGCTATAATAGTTCAGGACTTGAACTTGTGTGTCTGTCTAATACTGTAAGAAGACACCATCTGGTACTCAGACATTTCAACAATACATAGCAAGAAATAAAGAATCACAGAATGATATGGGGTCAAAAGGGACCTCTGGAGATCATCTAGTCCAACCCCCTGCCNNCACAGGAATATGTCCAGGTGGGTTTGGAATGTCTCCAGAGAAGAAGACTCCACCACTTCTCTGGGTAGCCAGTGTTCTGCCACTCTCAAAGTAAAGAAGTTTCTCCTCATCTTTAGATGGAAATTCCTATGTTCAAGTTTTTCCCCATTACTTCTTGTCCTGTCACTGGGCACCACTGAAAAAAGACTGGTTCCATCCCCTTGACACCTAGCCTTTAAATATTTATAAGTGTTGATCAGTTCCCTAGGAGCAAATATATTTCTTTGGAGCATTTCAGTGACTTGGTCCTTTGCTTCATGAAGGAAACTACATGACTGCAATGTGGTAATTGGGTACATATTTTATTACAGCAAATTCTCTTAAACTGTTAGCTTGTGAAATCCCAGCTCATTGCAGTACAGAGGATTTTTGCTTTGAATGTTTAGGCCTGCCTCCCATGCCGTTTTCTTTTTTTTTTTCCCTCTACAAGCATGTATTTAGAAATTATAGTCTATTTAACTCATCTGTGCATATACTTGCTGTGTGTGCCTGGAAAAGGAAAAGACTACCCTTTCACAGACATTGCAATACCAAAGTGATTGAACCTGACTTCAGATACATCAGAAAATCTCTTTATTGTAATGTAACATCATTCCTTCTAAAAGGAATCAGAAAAAGTAAACTTCTGTTAACTGATCAAACATTATTCATCCTCCATATATACATAAGTCACTTAATCTCTTTGCAGTCTTTGTTCAGCAAGAGGTATCATGTCATGGAAAAGTTAGTCCATTTGGGGAGCCCAGCTACTGCTGATCATAAACTTTTCATGCTCTACAGTACGTTTATTTTAGGAGCATTCTAGTGCTGTGAAATATCTTTCGAAATTAAACTTGATAAGACTGCTACTTGCCTTCTGTGATTCAACAGGAAAAAATGGATACCTGCACTGTCTGTATTTCAAATCCTCAAAGCAACAAGCTCTTATGCCTTTTTTTTTATTTTTTTCATTGTTTTTTATGTTACATGATCACCTTATCAAAAGGTTTGGGGATTTTTATTTTTCAGTTAAAAATAAAATTAATAGGAAAATAAAACTAGGGAAATATTTGATTTCTTAATTAAAAAAAAAATTGGATTTATTAGAATCCTAGAATCATTTAGGTTGGAAAAGACCCTTAAGATCATCAAGTCCAACTGTGAACCTAACACTGCCAAGTCTGACAAATGTTTCTTGAGATCATAAGCATGACTTAGACTGACTTACACATCAAATTAAAATTCTAAAGCCCTTTCAGATTATTAACTTAAAGTCACTCCAACTCAGAAAATGTTGTTTATTAAGAAGTCATTTGATAAGGGAAATCATTAAAATAATTAAACTAAAAAGAAGCCTCTTTTCAAAGCAACAAGAAGAAAAAATGCTCCATTGCAAGATAATTCTTCATCTCATATAACACTAAAATACATTATAACTTTTCAAATTATTGTCTTAATATAGAAGAATTGATTTTTCCACTTTGGAAAACATATGAACAGTTTCATCTTGTTAAAAGCCACTTAATATAAGAACACACTTATTTATGTAATTGAGAATGTCATGAATTTTTCAGCTAGATTTAGTGCACAACAGCCCATAACAGTTCTCTCAGTACTGCAATCTTTTAGGTCACTGATCTACAAACTGGTGTGGAGAATTGTATATTAAATAACTTTCCAGCTATCTTTGCCGTGCAGTGGCAGGCATGGTCTGTGATCTCTCTATAGCAAGTGCCTCTGTTATGCCTGATACCAACCATGCAGGGTTATACAGTAATATTTCAGAAGCCCTTTGTCGATACAACAGAGCTTTCATTGCTCTTTCCATGTGCTCTTTCATTGCTACATGGAAGAAAAATATGAAGAGTCGTATGTGTGCATATATGATCACATACACAGACACATATTTATGTAGTGAATAGAAGTATGGTTTTGGATGAGCCCTTTGCTAGTTTTGTCCTTAAAGTTGAAATCAGAGCCTCTATAACAGGTTTTACTTTTATGGGGTAGTGCAGAGGCATAAATGTCCTTCTGTGAGACTTTAAGTCCAAGATAAGGGACAGATGTACAACAAAACACTTTTTCTTCAGTTTTTAAACTCCAAAATAATAAATAGGCCAGTTAAAATATAAAGAGTGGTGTAGAAAGCAAAAAAGCTTCAGGAAATTTTTTTCACATTCTCCCTTCATTTGGAACTGATATCTAAATTGCTTTACCTAAAGAGCTGTAGTAGAAGCCATTTTTCCATATAATCTAGACGTATTTTCTGAGTTTTATTTAGGGTACGTTAGTATAAACACTCCTAAACTTGACATTAATGATGAAGTAAAAGTACTACAAAATGTTTCACTGGAAAGATTTACTCAAAACATTTTTATTTTTAATTTTCATTTGTGTTTTTTTTTTCTTTAGTGGGTTGTCTTCCCTCACTGAGCCAGCATAACTGTAGTAATGTAGATTACAGTACTTCTGTGGACTACAGAATGCTGCACCTCCAGGCATAATTAAAACTACTTAGAAGGTTTAAGATGTACAATAGAGAAATCAGGAATGTGTTTTTAAAAGAAAATCAGTTACTGTATTTTTCCACGTCAACTTTTGACAACATTTATCATTTCCCACAAAGAAATCAGGATAAGCATTTTACAAAGCTCTTTAGGTAAAAAGATGAACCGTTCAGTATTATCACATTGCATGTCAGATCATGCAATACAAAAATTTTGAATAAGTAGAGATAAGCGGATAGTTCACATAATAAAAGACCAAGCTAGCTAGTAGCATAACAGTCTTTGATTTTCACTTCAGTAATAGAAAGGCGTCCAGAGGAAATTTTGGTAAATAGCTGTCTACACTGGCAGATGAAAATAAATACCTTCACTCCCATAACTAGACTCAAGAGGAGACAAAGAAACCTGTGACATCTTTGTCCACAGGTTTAAATAAAGAGAGAAGTAAAAGCAAAAACAGAATGAGGGAAGAGTGAGTGAGAACAGCTTGAATATTGAGTGTCTGACTTACTGATCCTAAAAAGAATCTGCTTTTTGAAAGAAATCAAAGTCAATGAAAAAAGCCCTTGTGTAAGTTGTCTTGGTGACTAGCAATTCTTCCAACAGAGAGGATGGAGGTGTTGTGAAGGAATCAAAATTTGTTTATTAGAATACTAGGATTTAGAGTGTAAGGGCATTAATTAATTAATTAATATTAATAAGAAAAACCTGAAACAAACAAACAAACAGAAGGAAAAAAAAACACAAACCCAATCAAAACCAAACTCACTTTCCAATAAAATCTGGGAGGAAAATTTAACTGCAAGGATAATTTCTTTGCCTAGCAGATATTTTCAGTGTGAAACCTGTTATTTCTGTATCAGATACGGATAGAAGCAATGGCTGAATCCCTCACCTGGTATCCCATCTTCTCAGGGTAATTTGCAGGACTGAATTATAAGTCATATACAGGATGCACCAAATAACAGTCCCAGTACAAAGATCAAAGTAACTTAAATTTGATAAGGAAGTGCAGTGAAGTTGTACAGTGATTACAACAGCAAGAGATCACGTTAACAACAGTGTTACAGAAAACCAGAGTAAAGCTGGATATCTACTAAGGAAGGTATGCTAGTATCACATAAGAAAAGACAATCCATGCATGAAATACAGCCTCAGTAAGAAAGAAAAATGGGATCATGGATTCTGGTGGAAATTCTTGATAAAATGTAGGGAAAAAATTGTTTGAGTGAACAAAAAAACCTGAGAGAATCCTTTCATTTTACCTTGTTATAAAATTTATTTCTTCTGCATTAGTACGCATACAAATGGCAAAGACCAATAATTACTATAATTTCAAAGAGGCGAGGGTGGGTTTTTTGTGTTCTGTTATCAGATGCAAAGATATCATTGCAGAGGCAAAAGTCAAATAAGTAACACAGCAATATTTCTCAGTTTTTAAATACAAATATGTAAATACATAGGAAGCTTAGTCATGTCTACTCACACTTTTCTTGCAATGTTCTCCATTTTTGTCTACTTCAGATTTTCAAAGAATTTACATCATACAAATTTCAAACATATCTGCTCCCATAAAAAAGGTGTGAAGTTATTACTACAAAGGCACAAGTCACTGTGGAGTGTACAGATATGTATGCCATACTGGACCAGGTCAATAGTTCAACTGATCTGATTCCCTGTCTCCAGTGTTAGGAGAATTACTAGGAATTACTGTAGGAATTACTACATTCCTTAATGGAATTTCCAAGAAATGCAACCATAGAAAGATAAGAAATCTTCCGCCTACACTTAAAAGCATTTTTCTAACCATAACAAATAGAGTGACAAGGTTGATATATGGAGATAAGTACTTGCAGGTCCTTCAAAAATCTTTTCCTGCGTGTTTTTTTCTTGCATCTATTATTGCTAATTCTCAATATCTTGCTAAGTGAATATTTTCTCCCCACAAGAAAACAAAATGTAGCTTTTCTTTGTATTATAGGACACTGGTATAATGTATGAGAAACATACACTGGTTTGAACTGTTAGCTTCTACACTGTGGAAGAGTGTTGGAATTATGGTCTACAACCATCTATCTAGCCTTATTCTTAGAGAGGTATGTGTCCTTATTCCCCTAGTCTTGAGTCAGCATCATACTGAAGAGTGAAACACATTACTAGCAATCATCCTAGGCATAGTGTAACAAATCTTCTAAATGAGAACAGATATAAATTTAATATAGGTCAGTATGGACGGCATGTACAAGCTAATACCTTTAGTTTCTACTCCATGTATCACCACCACACCATTTGACCTGATGACATGGTGACTTCTTCATCCTCTACATCTGCTGTCCCAGCTAAACCATTCTTTACTTGGGTTTATTATATAACTTGGAGATAAACTAAAGTAAAAATCTAATGACTCTATAAAAGATAAGATTTTCCATCAAGAACACTGTGCATGTGATTATTGCAAGTGTCCTAAGGACAGAGTTTTATATATTAGAATCATGATTTTAGCCAAAATCAACTCCTTTGGAAAACGCATTGGAAAATCAAGGGGGTATTCCTTAACATAAGGAGTATTGCCTTAAAATAAAGGGGGGAAAATGTCTAATCTTACCCATAGATACATTTTTATGATCCTTTGCTTTCTGAAGTACTGTATTCTGATATTCAACTTAAGGGATGCACACTCATAGATAATTTCTCATTTAATGTGCAAAAGACAATATTAATATTGTGAGGTAAAATGTTTTTATTTGTTAGTTGTAACTGCCAGAGAGTTATAAGGCTTATATATGCCTTTATATTAAACATTAAAAATATTTATTAGTATTAGGAAAAGGCAATGGGCAGTTCTGTCCATGGTCTTTGGTTCAACAGAGATATCATATTCCCATTTAATAGGAAAGAAAATGTTATACAAACTCATGGCTGGGTATTGAAACTCATCAGGGATGTCAGATGGTGTCATACAGGTATTGAGTTTGATGATTCTTTTTCATGTTTACCAATAAAGGACGGACATGTCAGCTAGGAACAATAACTTGTACAATACCAGCAGGAAGAAATGCCAGCTCAAAACTTTGAAAATCATTTGAATGCATAAAAAACCTGGTGCAGCGGGTAAGGATGGAATGGCTTTTTTTTTCTATGATACCAAAAAGAATGATATATTGCTCTCAAACTGAGATCATTTTATGTTGCCTTTATGCATAGAAAGAATTCTCCAGTGCTGTAAGCTGGACATTGGTCAATAAAGTGTTTCTTCTAACTTTGCTACACAGGACTGATTGCAATTAATGGGTTCTAAAGTATTCAAGAGGTAACAAATAACTGAATCCTACTGTCTCATTTTTAGGCACAATTACTTAGTCTGTATAATGGTATATAGTCCTCTGTGAGAAAAAGATATTAGATATAAAAAAAATCACACATCAAAAACACAATATTGTAAAAATAATGTATGCCCTTAAAAGCACAATATTATAAAAATATTGTATGCTCATAAAAGCCCTGGGATTTTCTGATATTCTGTTATGTTGCAACTCCTGTACTGTAAAATGAAAATACATGACAGGTACTGTGTTAAAACTGCAGTAAACCAAGCTTTAAATAATCAAATGCATATCATCTACTGCTTTTGCAGTGTAACTCTTCCTTTAAAAATTCTACAGCCAACAACTAGGGGCTAGATCCTTAGCATTAGATGAAAATCATAACTTCATAATGCAAAGAATTTAAGACATTCTAGAGTTTTAGTTCTGCATTAATCTCGAGTACACGCCTGCTGTGGAATCCTCTAGGTGGCTTATAAAATGTATACATTGTTGTTATCTTTTAAAGGCAAGATTGTCTCATCTTCCACATACTATGGGGAGTGAAGAAATGTGCAAGGCTTTTAATTTCTTGCCAGTTTGGTTATCTGCAAGGTATAATATAGGCCAGAAGAGATGTGATGAAGTTACAAGTACATCAGCAGTAAAAGGAAGACTAGGGAATATGTGGGCCAGCTGCTGAATGAGGTAGGTGCCCTGGTGACAGAGATGCAGAGAAGGCAGAGTTTCTGAATGCTTTCTTTGCTTCAGTTTTTACTGCAAAGACTTGTCCTTAGGAACCCTGATCCTGGAGGTAGGAGAGGGAGCCTGGAGAAAGGAAGACTCTCCCTTGATTGTGAAGGATTGGATTAGAGATCATTTAAGGAAACTTAACATCCACAAATCCATGGGCCCTGATGGGATGCACCCATGAGTGCTGAGGGAACTGGCAGATGTCAGATGTTGTTGCAAAGCCACTTTCCATTGCCTATGAAAAGTCATGGAGAACAGGAGAGGTGAATGATGACTGGAGGAAAGCTAATGTCATGACAGTCCTCAGAAAGAGCAAGAAAGAGGATCCAGGAAACTACAGGCCAGTCAGACTTGCCTCCACCCCTGAAAAGGAAATAGCTCATCCTGGACATCATCTCTAAGCATGTAGAGGAAAACAAGGTCATCAGGATTGGTCAGCATGGATTCTCCAAGGGAAAACCATGCTTAACCAGTCTGATATCCTTCTATGACGGCCTGACTGGCTGGGCAGATGAGGGGAGACCAGTGAATATTGTCTGCCTTGACTTCAGCAAGTCTTCTGACACTGTCTCCCATAACATCTTGTAAGTGTAAGGTCCTGTACCTAGGGAGGAATAATCACATGCACCAGTCTAGGTTAGAGGATGAACTGCTGGAAAGCAGCTCTTCAGAGAGAGAACTTGGAGTCCTGGGGTACAAGTTGACCATGAGTGTCCTTGTGTCCAAGAAGGCCAATAGCATCCTGGGGTGCATTAAAAAAAGCGTGGCCAGCATGCACAGAAAGGTTATCCTCCCCCTCTACTCTGCCCTGGTGAGACCTCATCTGGATCACTGCGTCCAGTTCTGGGCTCCCCAGTTCAAGAAGGACAGGGAACTACTGGAAAGAGTCCAGTGGAGGGCTACAAAGATGATCAAGAGACCTCTCTTGTGAAGAAAGACTGAGACGTGGGTCTTCTTACCCTGGAGAAGATTGAGAGAAGTTTTTATCAATGCTTATAAATATCTAAAGGGCGGGTGTCGAGTGGATGGAGTCAGGTTCTTCTCAGTGGTGCCCTGTGGCAGGACAAGGGACAATGGACACAAATCAGACCACAGGTAGTTCCATCTCAACATGAGGAAAAACTTCTTTATTTTGAGAATGCCAGAGCACTGGAACAGGCTTCCAAGAGAGGTGGTGGAGTCTTCTTCTAGGGAAATGTTCAAACCCCAACTACATGTCTTTGTGTCCAACCTGTGCTAAGTGAACCTGCTTTGGGCAGGGGAGTTTGACTATACGAGCTTTGGAAGTCCCTTTCAACCCCTACCATTCTATGATTTTGTGATTCTGTGAAGTCTTTTTTGGAGATTCTCTTGTTCTTCCCATTTGCACTGGAGGGAAATAAATAGCAATGAGAAATATGCATTCGTGTTGTGTCAGATAACAGAATTGAGTAAACATGAAGAGAGAAGTTATCTGCTACTAGAAGAAATGTTTTTCCTGGAGTAAATAGACACTAAGTAAATGTACTGTGACTTCCATTGTTATGTTTTTCACTGGTTTGCTTCTAGGCAGTACAGTAATGTGCTGTCCCTGACTAATGAGATACTCTGAAATCTCTCACTATGTCTAAAAATGTGTGCCTCAAGAAACAAAGAGAACTTTCAGAGTTTGGTTGGGGTGAAGCTGAAAAGGAGGAGAAAACACATGAATTCCATTTGATATTAAATCAGACAAAACAAATAAAAGTTGTTATGAACATTAGAAGGTAGAATAGCCTCTCAATTCATCTAAACTCCATAGAAAAACAGAGCCTATAATCAACAACTAATGTATTTACTATGTTCTCTTTCTTCTTGAATATCATATCCATGCGGATAGAAGCCTTATTGAATTTAGTCCTCATTCTCCTACTGATAATTTAAGGAAAATTTATATAAAAATATTGAAATGTAATTTTAATTTCAAGTACTACAAATCTTTTTTTCTTTATTTTTTTTCCTAATGTTGGACTCAAGGTGTTGCATTGAACTCCAGGTTACATACTTATTCTTTTACAAGACAGAACTAACCACTATGAACATATATTTATCTGTGAAGTATCTTTTCAAACATGTGAGCTTTGACCATGAAGTCAGAGGAACATAATTTTTTTTTTAACTTTTAGATTTTATTGGACATTGCTACTATGCTCCAGTCTGAATGATTTAGGTAAAGTGTGAGTACCTGTGCAGGGTACTGCTTTCTACTGCATGGGTTTGGCCTGAAGCTATTAACTTCCTCCCTTTCCTTACCCAAGAAACATGACCAAAAAAAAATATTAGATATGTAGTGAATCATAATTCTTCAAAATACTGAAACTGGAGTCAACAGAGGAAGAAAGGCTTTGATTTTCTGCATACTGGGTGCAATCAACTCTAAGTCATTCTACTTTATAATTTCTGTGGATCTATCCCTGAATGACTAACTTATCTAAACTATCAGAAATTTCCACTTATATTCCCAGCACAAGACAAAATCTTTACCGCATTGAATAAAATAGAGGGAGTTTCAAGGAATCATGATTTCATTTCAGATATTTGTTGGAACTCAACTCTTTAAAAATATTTCTGCATTCCTCTCCTTACCCAGACCAAAATCATTGTTAAAAATGAATAAAAATCATCAGTTTCTATCCATAATCACTAGTAAAAAGATAAAGGATAAATTCAGGATCTATTGTAGAACTATTTGTTAGCAATGTGAATAAAAACATAACTATGACATTCTTTTGAAGAATCTTGCTGAGTTTTTTGATGCAGATCGATACCATAATGCATTGTAACGGGTTTCATAAAATTGTTATGGCACTACTGAAACTTCACTACTGTCCATCACTTACAGACTGCCCATACTAATGCCTGTCTGGATTACCTGTCATCTTATGTGCTAGTGCTAAAAACCATTTGCTGTACAGAGTATGGCCATTTTTCTTTATTATGCCAGCTACTACCAGACTAGACTGCAAAACTACACACTTCATCTTGCAAGTGACACACACTACTGTGTTTATTAGAGTAGTGCCCAAGCATCCTAATTGAGATCAGAAGTGAATCCTGTTCAGCATGATGGGATCACAATGGGAGGCATAAGCAGCTTATTAACTTCATAAACAAGGAGAGAAGAAAAAATTAAAGGATATAGATGCACAGGGAGATGGAGAGACTGGACCATGGCTGCATAGCATCTAAACAGCAGTAAATCAATTTTCTTTACATTCTGTTTGCTGCTAGACCAGTGTTTCTCATTCACTGCTTCATGAACTGCTTTTGACCTACAAGACATTGGCAGGAAATCCACAAAATAAAGCTAAAAATACACCTGTGATTGCTTATGCATTCCAAATAAAAGGGTAAAACAGAGCTTTAAAAAAAAAAAAAAAAAAAAGGAGCATTCAAACATTAGTCTAATTTTATCGCTATGATTTATTCCTCACAGGGAGTATGTAGTCTCCTTTCCCTCCCAGAGTTTGAGCTCCTGTGCAGCATCCACACAAAGACAAAGCAAAAAGGCAGCCCTCCTCCCTGCTGCCTAGTTACATTCCTTTTACCTCTTGGGCTGGAGAAGGGTGAGGAAAAGATACCCCAGAATCTTTTCAAAGTCATGTTTAAACAGAGTGTAAACAACCCATGTTTAACATTGCAGAAAATTAAATTGCATATTACAATAATTATGTGTCAGAAATTCTAAGTAACATTGCTTTGGTTTTTTGTTTAGTTTGACATTAAACTGTCCATGCCATGCTGCTGACAGGAATAGTTGTGGAAGCTGTGGTGTGTCTTTGCTCAGTGCTGGGCCTCCTCAAAGGATCTCTCATTATGACACTGAGATGATCTATACTTGCAAGACAGAAACACAGAAGCATCAGTCCTGTTTCCTCTGGGGCTGTAGTTGCCTCTTGGGTGCCCTCCCTGTTTTTCTGCTAGTTGCAGCTCTCAGCTAATGATCCAAGCTGTGATCCCATCCAGATCTGGAGCCAAATTGCCTAAGTCAGACACAAACACCTGGCAAATGTTCAGCTATGCTCCCATAACTGATTTTACAGTCTCTGTTCCTGCAAATAGCTGATCCTGGCTTTCCAGTGGTGAAATGTGAACCATGTGACATTTGTGTTCACCTTGAGAAGAGTCTGTGCTCTCTTTGTGAGTAGGTGAGATCTGAACCCATAGTTAGAGAGTATAAATAGATTATAGTATGATAAAATATATACAAGGTGTCATTTAGAGATTTTATTACATTATTTATTATTTATTATATTATTTAAGAATTATGATTTTTATAATAGACTTTTAAAATTGTCTATATCTAACATAATGACTGATATTTTTTCTTTCGCCTGAACCACCAGTGCATCGTGGGTGTATCATCCCTACCTAGTGACAGAAGGATTCAGTTTCTAAAGGAGAATGCAGCTGCAAGGCAAGCATTGGGCACCACAGCACTTTGGACAAGCACATCTCACTGTCATACCAACATAAATCAAACACTGCTGAATGTATTTTCTGAATATTTTATTAGGAATTGCTGCCTCTATCTTATATTTTTTATTTCTCAGGATAAAGAATGCAGACTGCTATTTCCATATCAGACACTCCTTTTGGGTACCAGAGATATGAAATGGTGTTTTAGGTCACTGAACTATATCTTTAAACAATATATAAGTAGTTTCTTCTTACAGAGCTCAAAAAAAATATAAATCCATAAATGAGAAATCTATTCTCACAGGACTTGCAAATTGTACTATTGGCTACTAGCCCTACAGATATTTTAGACTGTCTGTAAGTTTGTCCTTTTAAGTCATTTCCAACATATCAAAATCATCTCCTGACACAGATTGGATGATTTAGGTGCAGAAGAACCATAGAAATAGCGGTGTACAACCTAGTAAAACCTTAATGACATCACTGAAGAGAGTGGTGGGCTTCTGGTATCTGTCGATGAAGCAGATCACAAAGTCAAAACCTTCCTCACTTTAATTTACAATCCGAAGGGTGTCTACAGTCAGCAGTCCTGATAGTGCTTATTGTATAGAAAAGGTAGAGGTGATTTTATTTTAGTTTATTTTTAGATTGTTTGCCTATCTATAGGAAACTGGCAGTGGCACAAATGATCTCACCTGATTCATGAATCAGACTGTTTTTTGACTAAATTTCATACAGTCAAGGTTAGACTGCAACCAGCAGAAAAACGAGCTAGTTGAAAGCTTGCTTAACTATTTCTATCCTGTATTTCAGTCATGTCTGTGGGAAAAAACAACTCTGAAAACCAACAACCCAACAACCCAATATTTGTGGCACCGCTATTCATCATATCTTTCTACACTTGACTTATGACATGTCCTGTAATTATTTTCTGTTGCCAAATATTAAATACAATGCTTACATTGTTCTAGTCTGTATTGTTGAAAAGTAGAGTGTGAAAACAAGCAGAAATTATAATTGTCAATGACACTCTTGGGATGCAGTACAAATAGGAACCAAAACAGTGGTTGAATCAAAATAAAGATGAAAGCAAAAGTTGGACTTTTGATATATTTAATTAGTTGTTATGTTTTAATTTATATAATTTATATGCAGATCAGATGTAATTTCAACATTAAAATAAGGAAAAGAGGTTATTTGAGCTATTCTTACAAAATATTTAGTGAATGTCTACCTCACTGAACAGAAAGCAGAGATTGGAGAAGAAAAGTCTGAAAAAACCCAGCAAATAGAGCTACCAGTTTTATCAGGAATTTAGAGTGCAGACAGCACTTAAAGAACAGTTTGAGGCCTCATTCCAGACTCTCTAGCTCATTGTTACCCAGTGAAAATTGATCTCTTTTTAAAAGTGATATGTAACTATTGCTGAAGGTTATTTATAATGTGTTCACAATAGCCGGAGTTCAGCTTCTTTAACAGAAGAAAAATTAATTTTTCTTTCTTATACTATAGGGAAAATTTCCTAGTAAGATTATTTTTTCTTAAATTGTTCTCAAATTCAATACCTTGGAAACATTTACAACTGAAATTTTTAACATCTACTCAATGCACATTAATGAAAGATAAAAGATATGTATATTGTGACTTTTTGCAGGCCTTTGTAATAGCAAACCCTTTGTAATTTTAAACCTTTGTAATAGCAAACAATAATAGCACTGTGTATTTTAAATGCCTTGTCCAAAAAACTGTTTTCTTACATTTCAGAACATTTTAGTTTTTCTTTGTTATGGAGTGAGGGTAATTGGTATTGTTAAATTCATTATAGATACCTAGCAAACATTTCACAGAAAAATACAGTCTGTCATTTATTGAGGTAGAAAAACACAATAAATATCTCAAGCTTGCATTCATTAACTACTTCAAAACTTGCACTGAACTTCTTAGGGGTGAACAGAGATATATTGGAGGTAGGCATATTAATAGTCTGTGGGTTCCTACTTCCAATACCAAAGGTTCAACAGACTGAGTAGTTCAACGGACATAATAATTTAAATAAAGAAGAACTGTTTCCAGAAAAGACCCTCCTCTCACTGCAATACAAAATAATTTTAGTAGTTATACTTTCATAGCTTATTTTAGAAAATTTCCAAAATATACAGTCATGCTTGAAATAACATTTGTTCCTTCAGTATGCTTTGAGGAATAAGTTGAAGTACATTCTAGTTATCAAGTTAAGAGAAACAAGAGATAGCTACAAAAGAAAGCAACTTCTAATCTCTATTATTTAACACCCTTAGAAGCACATCACTTTTCCAAGCCACGTTCAATTACACTTTTTTTTTTTTGCACACTTTTACTGACATTTATTTGTTTGTTTGTTTACTTGTTTTCTTTTGCTTTTTAATAAGCCTCCACTTTGGTTGTTGATTTTTTAGGGAATGATTCCTGCCCATTGAGCTACCGAGGGAAAGTCAGAAGATTCAGTCTAAGTAGAATGCCACTTGACAGTTTGAGAAGTTTTGATGTCAATGTGTATTTTTTGTTCGTGGAATCCTTACTTTGTTTGTGTTGGTTACTTTGGCATATCTGAAAACTGTGGATTTTAACAACGAATTTCAGTCATTCTTCCACTACAAACAAAATTCTTATTTAATCTTGGATTTTTTAAAAAATTGCAGAGTGAAAACAAGCTATTGAGTTTTTCAGATTTTTTTTGTGCTAGTAACTAACACCTTTCATTTATTGAGAAGACTCATACAGTTGCTCCTGAATGCGTTATCATAACACAAATTGTAGAGGACCTGATTTCCTATATTATAGAGTATAATTAAAAAGAGGAAAAATTATCTTTGTGCAAAGTCCACTGAAACCTTCTACCTATCTCTCCTTAAATGGAATTTCCAAAAGAACAATGTTTTTAAGACAGGTCCATCAAACAGATATGAGTGTGTGTTATTGTTTCCTGAAAAGTGGAGCTTCAAGTATTGCAACACGCATGTGCAATTTTTTGGACATGCACTCTGTTTTAACATGCATGTGGACATGCACACACTGAGATGATAGCAAATCAACTACTTTGGGGAACAGATGTCCTGTTTTGGCCCCAGACAGGAACAAAGGACCACGTGGCAGCTGCTCGCACAGATCAG
>BJBW01008883.1:10711-39793 GCA_004320125.1 Scolopax mira
GGAGGGGGCTTGGAGCAACCTGGTGTGGTGGGAAGTGTCCCTGCCCAGGGCTGGGGGTGGCACTGGGTGGTCTTTGAGGTCCCTTCCAGCCCAAACCATTCTTTGATAATGTTCAATGTGCTCTTTGGTCCTTCCAGCCCCCATGTTGAGCACAGGAGTTGGTGCACTGGCCCTTGCAGGACGCAACAGGGTGGTGATGAGGCAACAGTTTTTGCTTTTCCTGGGGGAAAGAGTTTAAGTGATTGGGTTGGGTTTTTAGGTCTGTAAGAACGGTCCCTCACTGTAACAGGCTGCCTAGAGCAGTGAGTTTTTGCTGAATGGTTTTCATTCCTGCCTTAGCAGAAGGGACCTTTAGCAGCTGGAGCTCCTGGAAGTCAGTGTCCAGCTGCATTTTTTTGGTCCTGTCTGTGCAGGAGACATTAGTCAAGGTGTGTTTTGAAAAACCCCTCCTGCCTGCACGAACAGCCTGCTTCTGCCCTCAGCACGTGGCTTTAGTATCTCACCTTGCACTGAGGTACAGAAAGCCAGTTTATGATCTTAATTCTATATAAATAAAGCCTTGAATGGCTTGGCCACCTGCAGTGAGTAGATCAGTTGAAAAAAGTAGTGGACAACAGGTACGTTCTTGCCTATTTAGGGAAAAAAGTAGAGAACAATAGGTTCTCTATTTACATAATTTACATTATACGGGGATTCCATGAGTTTGTGTGATGGTACAAAATAAAACTGGTGTAAAACCAGCTCCTGTGTTACTTCAGGCCTGGTGTAGTACCATAACAGTGTGCGCAGGCACTTCTAAAGTGTTTTTATTTCCCTTCGTGGGGAATTGTTTCTTCCCTGCAGGTGGTGGCAGCTGCCCTACTACTGGTTTGGGATAAAACTCTATGACATGGTGGCCGGGAGTCAATGCCTGAAGAGCAGTTACGTCCTGAGCAAGTCCCGAGCCCTGGAGCATTTCCCGATGCTGCGCAAGGACGAGCTCGTGGGAGCCATTGTCTACTACGACGGTAATGTCTCCTTCAGCCCGGGGCTGCCTTCTGGGGGGGACACCAGGGGGGAACTGTAGATCCTGTACATTGACTTTCTAAAGGGGAGAACACCTCCTCAAAGGATTCACCTTGCATCTCGAGCGTTAATTTGGTAGATAAGTGATGGTTTTTCAGAACAGTAACAGGATGTAGGAAAGAATATATTTGTTTTCTTGGCCCGTGGGTATAGTGATAAGTGAAAGAACTCCAGTGCCCTGGGGGTTCCCTATGGCTGTCCACCTCTGTGTGGTTTTGCTACACACTTCTCAGACTGAACATGTCTTCTGTGGTATCACAAGTCACAAAAATGTGATCATTCTGGTAATGTTAACTGGTTTGCTGTAGCACTTTCAGTGCCCAGGTAACTTCAGAGCTGCCTGCATGACCCGGCTCCGGGCTGTGGTTCTTGCACTGGGTCAGATGAGGCCCCCATCAATTACTGTTCCTATCACCAATAAAACCAGTTGTTCTGCAAAGACAGCATTTATTGTAGTTATGATTGAATACCAGGGGTTGCTATAAGACACGGTTTCTGTTAAAACCCCTTTAAAGAAAGGGTAATAAATTCATGAGAGGGAAAATGCCTCCAGCTGGAGTTATTTAATCTGCTGGTTGTAGGTATGTTTGTGTATAACACACAAACCCAGTGTTTGAATGGGGGAAAACAAAGGTGCTTTCTGCAAGGCTTTGGTGTTTGCAGTGTGAGAGCAGGTCAGTGGGTTTGCCCTGCTGGGTGGCACAGACCTGGCACCAAGGCACTGCTGCTCTACCAGGAGGTGCCACCCTGGGTCTTCTCAGCAAAGAATTCCTTAGCGCTGTCTCTGTCCCATCAGCCTCTGCAGATACACGAGGCACCCTGACACAAAGCCAGTGGAGGTTTAGCTGCCTGATTTGACAAATGTCTGCCTAGAACCTAGAAATACCAAATTTGTGTGAATTCTACCTGCTGGCCCATGCACTGCTGGAGTGCGGGTACCGGGGTGTGCTGGCAGAGCTGCTCTCCTGATGCCCTGGGTTATGGGGATGTATCTAGAGAAGATAGACTCTTTCCTCTTGGGATCACACTTCTGCCCTGGTTTTAGCAAGACCAGTATCCCCCCTTCTCCAGTCCTCTTCCACTGTACCTCCCAGACAGAAAGCTTTGGCACACCTCTCCTGGTGTGGGTAATATCCAACTCTCACGTGTGTTCAAGGGACAGCAAAAAAACGTGGAGTCGCTGCAGCCCTGGAGGAGCCTCCAAAGAATAAATAGCCCCAATACCAATTCCCCTCAGTAGTGGTGGAGTTCCAGTTAGTTTGTACCTGAAGATGCAGTTTCTGACCTTCTGGCAGCCGGGAGGGTCTTCACACAGAACTGATTCTAAAGGTAGTTTTAGAACTGCAATTGCACTATTCGGCCGGTTCTTGAGAGGGGCTTTTGTACTGGGGGGAAGTGAGGGGGACTCTAGACACACACTGGACTCAGACAGCGTTTGTGAGGTTTCTGGCACGTTCATAATTGCAAGCCATCTAATAGAGAACCCAGCAGAATTAAAAAAAAAAAAAAAAATTTATATATTTGTGCAGGAATATATATGTGTAGGTTCTTATTTGGGAGTAGGGTGAGAGTTAAGTAAAAATTAAGTCCCTCCTTTATCTGATGAAGCCCACATCTTCTCTGATTTGTTTTTAAGGTCTAGAGGAAATAAGAGGTTGTTTAGAAGCAGCATTTTTATGGGATTGTGTTATTTTTTGTGTACTGTAACGAGAGCTGCTCTAAATAGCATAGAGAGAAGTAATTCAGATTTATTTTTTCATTATCGTCAGCTATCCCTTGGCCTGTTTTAAGGGATCCCAGGAGCACGGCAGAAGAACAAAGTGGTTCTCTTCACTGTAATTACACTTCTCATAAGAGCACTATATCTTGAAATCTATTTATAATCTATTGATGGTTTTTTCTGATGCAATAGATAGTTTGGGTGTATCACAGCTCTTCAGTGCTCCAGCGTTCTACAGGTACCCCTTCACAGCACAGCCTTAAAATCAGTCCTCGGGATTCTTGGATGAATAATTGTTTTAAACAGCGTTGCAATAAATGAAAATACAGCTCTGAGACACCATGTGGTCTTTTAGTGGGAAACATCAGTGAGCCTTAGAGCGCCGAGCTCTGGGGGAGCCCAGGTGTCTCTGCTGGCTTTGGCCTCCTGAGCAAGGGGAGACAGCCCCCACTCTGAGGATTGGAGACACAGAAAAGTAAAATATGAAGAAAAAAGAAAAGGAAGGGAAGGAAACGTACGGAATATTGCAGAGTGGTTTGATGGAGACAGAGGACTGTGTTTATCCCTACAAGGTCCGTGCAATCAGGGAACTGCTCTCCTTCAGAGGAGCACAGACCTACTTGGGGAGAAATAGCAAAAATAGACTTAGGTTCTGCTGCTGCTGAAACTACTTGTTCACGCAGTGGATCTGGCCTTATTTTGCTTTCCTTAGTTATCCACAGGTTTATGGAGAATTTAAAGAGTTTTTAAATTTTCACTTTGCAGTGAAAAAATGAAAAAGAAACTCGCAAGGCTCCACCAAACCTCAGTTTCCCACAAGAATAAAGTGGTTCTGAAGGACTAAAATGTCGAATTTGTGAGTTCATAATACACATTTGGGCTCTTTGAGGCTGCACCTAATCCAGAATGAAATCTTCCCAGCTACAGTGTTAAATCAGTTCTCCCCGTGCCAGGTTCCAGAGTTACAGTGCTGTCTGTGGTGACCCCTCTGCGGCCCGTGGGGTAGGTGAGCTCACCCCGTGGTCTAACACAGTCATTATTTCATCCTGATCAATTAACCTGGGTTCTGGCCACAGTAGATTTGTTTTAAGTGATAAGGTTTCAGCAAGCCCACTTCAGATCCTGTAAATCGTTAGACTTGAATTTTAATGGTATGCTTTCATGCCCTAAATCCGGAGGAACAGAGGACAAAAGGGGAAGGGAATTGAACTTGAAGTAGAGAAGGGGATGATAAGGTTGAATTAAACTCCTTTTAGTTCTTTCAGAAGGATTAGTCATAAAATAGATCGTTAAATAATGGTGGGAGGTATGTATATATGTCTTAAAGTAGGTCATAGCTTTATCTTCTCTGTCCATCCCTTCTCTGGCTTCCTTAAGTAACGGGTAAATAAATTGGCCTTTTAAGAGTGGCCTCTGTCACCTGCTTCTATAGGTGCAATTAAATGCAGTTGTATCTTGTTTTCTTGCTGTTCTGTGTCCCTGCCTTGTCCCGCTCTGTGTCTGGAGCTGTGAACAGCACCCTCCAGCCGCATCCCCCTGGGCATCCCCCCACCAAAGGCAACAGTGAAAGCCCCTCCTGGTGTGGGTTAGGTTTTGGTGGCTAGGCCGTGCGGGTGGCAGTGGCCCCTCTCCGGGGAGAGGCCAGCAGTGCCCTTTGTTTGCCTTTCTGATGGCCCATCAAACTCGCAGCCCAGCAGATAATGCATTATTCATTATTCGTTGGCTTCTGAAATGTTGCCGGGGTCGTCTTAATTACTTTTTTTTTTTTTAAAATGTTTATACGGGCAAAAATAAAACAATAATAATAATAAAAAAATAAATGGTAGATTGTAAATGTTGGGAGTACCAGCAAGAGCAAGTCAGAGCCTTTCCCAGAGGCTATTCTTGCTCCGTGGGAGCAGCAGGAAACTGGAGCATATGTTGGATGTTAGCCGGGGTGTACACAGCGTGTCCTACTTATTCAAGGCTTCCTTTGAAGCCACAACTCACAAGTTTGTTTCTTAGGGGTACATGTCAGACTGCATTTAGCATTCCTTGCCGTTAGGATACTCCTGAGCAGCAAAAAGGCAACATTTTGGAGGGGGGGGCCGCGCGGCTGCTATCTGAGCAGCGATCTGTCACTTCCACTTAGGCAGCCCAGGGAGGAGGCAGCGGGGAGACGCGGGGGTCGCCTCGCAGCCCTTCCACGGCAGGAATTCATCTCCAGTTCAATTCCACGGCCTTCCCGGGGTAGGAACCGGGAAGAAGGTTAAAGCGGGGAGCTCGGCTGGCCACAATGTGTGGGTTCAGAGTGTTGGGGAGTCCCGAGGGTGGGCTGCTTTTCTCTCCCTGGGTGCTCTTCCCTGGCGAGTGAGCCTTGAGGTGTGTAAGGACAGCCCGTGTTCTGGAATCGGTCAGGAATTTAAGGTTTTAGGGCTTTGTTGACCCTGCTCTTTGAATTTACTGCTCTTTTCTGAGAGCGGGGATTAGCATGCAGTACTTCTGTGGGTGTTTGGCCACATCAAGGTGTTTGATTGTTTAATGTCCTCTTCTCCAATTTCCCTTGCTTGCTGCTGTGTAAGGAATTGCTTTTTACTTCCTGCGTTCACATTATTTTTTCTCTATGTTCTCTCCTGGAATATGTTATATGGAGGTTATTTAAAGGTAGAAAAGGAAGCTTTGGCAGAGGATTTAGCTTTCCTTGTTTACAGCAAACCCCATGAGAAATCCTTCCCTGACACACACACACACGTATATACACACACACACAAAAATCAATGCAAAAGAGTAGGGCATTCATTAAGCTGTCAAAAATGGAATAAATGCTTTTTTTTATTTAGGCTCTTGTAGCTATTTTTCCTAGTATTTGAGTGTGTCCTGAATTATGAAATGTTATAGCTTTATAATTCATATTTGACAAATTAATATTTGGAGCCTGTTGAGCTGGAAAGGGGGTATTACCCTATAACAGATGCAGACAACTCCATGGCTTTTTTTCTTTTTTCCCTTCCCAGGATATAAAAACTCTTTGACAGTTTGTCACTAAAGAGCCTTTCTGTCAGTGAAATACACCCTGTTTCGTGGTATTTCAGAGGCTGAAGGTGGGTGAGGGAAGGCAGCCCGGGAGGCACACTGACTGTGGGTATAATGGGGGGAAAATACTGCCCTTATTCCCCGTGTCCCGGCACTTTCCCGGGCGTTTGTCCCGCGCTGTGTCTGTGCTGCTCCCAAGGGAAGGCACCACCAGCTGCCTCTAGTGGGAACGCCTGGGAGGTGGAGTGCAAATATATAAAAGCAAAGTATTTTTCGGGCCGGTGTTAGAACCAATGGGAGCGGGTACCAGTTCCCACCAGCCCTTCCCCTTCCCCTGTGAGATCCGTGGGGTCTCCGCTGGCTGGGAGCCGCGCTGCGTGTCACCCCCCCAGAGCCCTCTTCTCCCCCTCCTCACATGGGATAACGGCCATCGCCCAAAACTCTTGGCCTCTTTAACCCGGTTTTGCCTCTGTCAAAGGCTGGGGTGACGGGAGCGTCCCCCCGGAGCGGCCGCTTGTCCCCGACAGGAGGGGACGGAGCATCCCTGTCCCCCCCGAGCCCAGGCGGGTGATAACTGCAGCTCCTGCCCTACCTGTAACGATTTAATTGTGTGAGTCAGCCCAGTCAAGCATCCCCCAGCTCATGACTGGGAGACATGAAATTCATTGTCATTATTGTCCCTGTCATTTTGGATCATTATATCCCGCCGCAGAATTTTCCTCACTCCAGTGCTTTCCTACCTCCAGGAAGCGGGGATTATGGCTGAGGTTGGGGTGGGGGCAGGACTGTGAACTACATTTACCTCGGGGGAGCCGCAGATGAAATTGGCTTTGCTCTCTGACTTGCTGGCTCCCTCTGTTTGTACGCGCTGGGTTTAAGGTTGGAAATGATGAATATTCTAGTGAATTCCCTGCCTCGCACTTGGCTGCTTTTTTTTCTTTTTTTCTTTTTTCTTTTTTTTTTTTTTTAATGCTCGTATAAGCAAGGGACGGAGTGTGTGTCCCTTAAGAAGTGAACGGGGAATAATTCTTCCTACTACCTTACCTGAAAAGATTTAAGGTTATTCCTGAGCAAAAGGAGGTTATTTGCAGGTGGTGCCACAAACCTGGGAGTGTTTCCCAGTGTGCCGTGGCTTCCAGGGGGGAAACTCCACCCCAGCCTGGAACTTCCCTGCAATTTATAGGTGAGCACTTTATGTAAACTTACTAGTCAGTCATTAATTAATGTCTGTGTTCTCCCTTGCTGGGGGAAAAGGGATTAGGGGATGCCTCGTGTCTTGGTGCTCCGTCTCCTGCCCCCCGTGTCTGTGGGTGTACAGGGATGGAACAGCCCCAATCCCAAGAGTTTTTTGTACCCAGCACCTCCTTCCCTGGTTCTGTAGCCGTTTGCTGGGTTTCTTGGGGTTCGGGGCAGACTTATCAATTAAAATGCTGCTCCGTGGATGGGGTGGATCCACACAGACCGTGCAGCACCTGCCAAACCCAGCATCGCTTCTACCTGGCTTCAAAAATGGAGCCAAGATGTGGAGCAGAAGTTGTTTGGTGTGAGGGTGGTGAGAGCCTGGCCCAGGTTCCCCCAAGAAGCTGTGGCTGCCCCATCCCTGGAGGGGTTCAAGGCCCTGGTGCCACACGGGTATGCAATAAGCTGTGTGGCACCAGCCCGGTCCTGCCCGGCGCGGTGGCCCGGCCACAGCAGAGCTGCCCTGACAGTTGTTCCTGGTGACATTTTAGCAGGGTTGCCATAAACTGACAGTGACAACGTTTAGTTTCATTTTAACACTGTGCTTTCACTTCCCCTGACATGGCGATACGGTTGGAGTGACAGGTTGAAGGCTGACACAAAAGGAGTGGGAAACAACATCATTAGAAAGCCCTAGCACAGAACAGTAATTCCAAATTTTGTCTCTCGCTTGATGTGCCAGGATATTGGGGCTAATCTGATTAGGCAGATATTCTCAGGGTATATTGGCTTTTTTTTTTTATTTAAAAAAGCTTTTATAGGCTTCCCGTCTCGTGCTGGTGCTACTCAGTTGTTTATAACTCTGTACGTAAGTTGGAATGCATTGTTCTTTAATTTCCTGATCTTCACTCTGATCTTGTTTGTCTTCATTCCTATGTGCAGTTTTTGTTTTGTCACGGGTTCCTCCTCTCCTTTTCATGTTGCCTTATGAAAATAATCTTAAATTTCTGCAGTTTTGTAAGCTTTTCTTGTAAAATCTGGTTCCGTCGCCCCGGGGGCAGTCTCTGCCACGGTGCAGTCTGGGGTTGCCATTGGTGGTCAGTGGGCATTACACCTTCCAGACCCTCGAGGAGCAGAACCTGGAGGTCGGAGGCTGATGGTCTCCTCCTCACCTCCATCGCTCACAGAAACAGAGAAGTTTATTTCTTGGGGTCTGACCTGGTGGAGGAAGCAAGAAATGATTTAAAATGAATGCTCCTGGTTTATTTAAACTGGATGCCTGGGATCCCAGTAAGCTGTTAGAATGGATTGACCTGTGAGAAGGCCACACTCAAGACCTTCCTTTCCATTAAAGCTCCCACGGAGTGAGGGCTGAAAATATCTTAGGGCAGATCTTAAAGAGCTAAAATATTTGGGGGGTGGGGGGTTTCTTCTGGTGCAGAGTACACACTTAGATATCCATGTTTCATTCTTCCCAGCCGGTGGGGCTGTCCTTCAGCAGCCTGGACACCACGGTGGGGGGCAGAATTCAGATCACATGTGGTTGGTATGGGAAGCATTGGCAGTGTGGTGTGACATCGCTGTGGTGGTGCACAGAGGTGTGCCATCACCATGGTGGTGCACAGGGGTGTGATGGAGCCCTTTTAATGGGGCCAGGCCTAGAACAAGCACGTGAATCTGCACAGCCCAGAGAGTCTGGTCCTTTTCAGCCAATTTTGGACTTGACCTAAGCTTCCTGTGATTCAGAGGGCAAGAGAAGTTCGGATCTGAGGGCGTTCACAAGGACTTGTGACTCACCAGTCAAATTTGTTGTTTACTTCTGACTTTACTGATGTTTGGGGGAAAAGAGCTCACTCGGTTCCTTCTCCACCAAGTCTGGAGCAGTTTTGGGTCACTCCAGCTGATTCCTAATGCCCGAACTTGGGTAGGACCCATTTCAACAGATGCTGAGTGCCTATTTTAATGCTTGTAGTAAAACTCTGTGCAATTAGGTCTATGATTCTGTAGAGGGTGCGGGTGGCCCTGGTACCTCAGTTATGAACAGTGATGTAGAATTACCACTTATATCAATCACAATTGATATATCAGTCTTGTATTTGGTGAGGTTTTGGTATGGTTTGTATATAGACAACAAGAAAGCTGTTCTGCACGTGAAATGATTTGATTTTCTTTACTGCATGCATGCAATTCCCTAGTGCAAGGCTGATGTAATGTATAGGTTTGGTAATATATATTTAAAATAACTTTTTGAATCTGGGTGCTTTTGGCTTTTATTATGATGAGGCAGGAATATCCTCTCCGGGATGCCAGGTGGTAGGGTTTGGGGTATGTTCCAAATCCAAGGGACTGCTCGTTACCTGCAGTTAAGTCTTCTCCTTAAATCAGTGGAGCTCACTGGTGGCAGTAAAGCAGTAACATACGAGCAACAGATTAATTTGTGAGTATGTAGTTTGCCTTTATCCCTTCAGCTTTTTAAAAGCAAAGAAAAGCCAACCCCTAGTTACTAGTATGGCTGCATTCTGTAGGGATGTAAAATTGTGGCCGTGCTGTGGGCCCTAGTGGTCTCCTTCAAATATTCCTCTTCTCCGCTGGGAAGCAGCCTGCTGGGTGGTGCCCTCCTGGGAAAGGTCATTAAGACTGTCAGGGCTTCTTGCATGGCCAGTGTCCAGCTCACCCTTAAACGACCTCCCCGGCAATAACTGGCTGTGCCTAAAATCAACAAGGGCTGTAAATTCAGGAAGGGTGAGAAGGATTTGGGGTCTCTTCCAGGGACCAACCTTTTGTTGTTAGAGGCCTGATTGCTGTGCAACAGGTACACCCGCTGAGCAGGCGTTCCTGCTTAGCAAAACAAATAAGGTTAACATGAGCAAAAGTTGCTTCCTAGGGTTAAAACAGCTTCTTAAAAATAATAAATTACAATGCAGTGACTGGCTTTTGTGTGCTGGTTATCTTCAGCTGAGTGGGTTGGCCGAGGAGAAAGCAGGACCTGGTGTGAAAGTGACGGGTACCAAAGTGTGACCCGAGACAGAACATACCGGAAGGACCGGAGCATCTTATTAGCCCCGGGGTCCTCCCAGCTCCTCCCAGTCAGCCCCGAACAAATCCCTGGAGTCTGGGGGCTTTGGTGCCACAGCTGGCCCTGGCTCAGCAGCGATAGAAATAACCTGGACCGTAGGCTGTGTGCCCTGGGGGAGGAGGATGCTCCCGGTGCCAACGGAAGCATTGTCTGTTCGGCTTCAAAGAAACACAACGTTTGCTACTGAGGAGTGAAAATAGAATTTTCCTAAATTACACACACACAAAAAAAAAAAAGAAGAAGAGATTATAAACCAAATGGCATCACTGTTGGTCTCAACGTGGTGTAGGACAGACCCTCTTGGCCCCCAGGTCCTTCTGAAATACCAGAATAAATCCTAGCACACGGGAAGGGGTACTTTGGGGTGGGTTGAGGGTGGTGTTTCTGGTTTGTGCTGGGTTTCTTGCCCCCTAAAGCTGAGCCCTGTGGTATCCCGTGGGTCAGGCAGCCCCCCTGGAGCACCACCATGGAGAGGTGTCTCCAGGGCAATGCTCTTCCCAAAGCCTTTGACTGGGGGCTGGAGGAGCCTCCCCTGTGTTTCTCTGGAGTATGTGCTGGGTTCTGCTTGGCTCAGAAGCAGCTCCTGTAATGCACCTTGGGGCTCTTTTTTGGTCTCTCTCCCCTCTTGTGCTCTCTCTACACACAAGATGTACCTTCTGGCAGCCCTGCCTTCAAATGGTAAGGTTTGAGGTGAACCTCATAAGGTCATTTTCTCCATCCCCTGCCGCCGCCGCAGCGTAAATGGTGATGCATTTATTTACTGATGTGCCAGCTGCTGCTGACAGATGGTTGTTTAGTCTCGTGCCCCTTGTGTGATGGAGCGTCCCCAACTTTTCCTGACACCTTGCTCAGTTCTTCTCCTGTTCTTCACTGCAGTTTATTCCGGGCATTGTTTGCGCAGCTGGGCTGGAGTTACTGTTTGTTTCTTCATCGGTGCTTTATCATGTTTCTGTTTCTCTACGCTTCCCAGAACTTTCTTTTTTTCTGGCTGTGGAAGACGGATTGCTCTGTGCCGTCTCCTGCCTTAGAATGAGGGGTCTGGGGAGGGGAGGTGGCACCTCCGAGGCCATTGATCCCATCTTTATAACTCTGCCCTTTTAGCGAGGAACAGATCATTTGCGCAGCGGTTGGGGATTGCACAGCGGAATCAGAAGGACCAAACTTTACATAAACCATTTATACTGGACGTTGGGAATGCTGGCAACATAAATCAACTACAATATCTATTACAAATTTATCACTTTATCAGTATTATCTTTGATAGAAGTGGTTCAAACACTTGGGGAAGTGAAGCGTACCTCGGGAAGTTTAGCCCTCTGCTGAATTAATTATTCAGGACACACAGAGCCTGGCCCCTTCAACGTATAGTAATTCTTTCCAGCCAGCATCCAGGACTTTAACTCCAGTGGCAATAATAAATAGGAAAAGTCTCAGGTGAAGCCAGTATTTCAAAGTAATTAATCATCTTCCCCTCGTGGTCCCTCCACCTCTCTCTTGGTTTTCTTTAACGAGGGAATTTCAGTAATAAATCTTTAATGATATATGTTAAGAATCCTTCATTAATTCTTGTCTGCTTATTTCTCTCTTTTTGATGCTTTTATGTTGTTTGTTGGGAAGTTAAAATGCATATACACGAAAAAAAAAAGCAACAAGCAGTTAGAGAAAGCTGACAACTTGGCACGGTCTCTGAAAGGCGGTTTCTCGGTGCCGAGTGTTGTTGATTGGTCTGGCTGGGCCCTCAAACGAGCCCTTGGGTACAGAATTAACCGAGGTGATGGAGGGGTAATTCTCTGTCCCGGGGTGTCGGGGGTCTCGGGTGGGGAAGGCTGGTCGTGCTGCTGCCAGCGCAGCAGAGGGGATGTATCTTTAAATAATCCCCCTCGGATGGGAGCAGCCATCACGGCTATTGGATGTGACAGGGACAGACGTGACAGATCGGTTGTGACACGCTTCCATAGCGTGGGTGCGTGGCTGGAGGTGACTGGTGTCCTTCCCCCGCTGCAGGACAGCACAACGACGCCCGGATGAACCTGGCCATTGCCCTCACCGCTGCCAGGTACGGCGCTGCCACCACCAATTACACCGAGGTGCTGCGCTTGCTCAAGAGGACAGACCCGGCCAGCGGGAAGGACCGTGTCTGCGGGGTGCGCTGCAGGGACGTCCTGACAGGTAGGGGTCTGGCCGACCGTCTGTCTGTCCTCCAGGCTCGTGGTGGGACGATCTTCTCCCCCCTCTTCTCCAGCTTCAGGCCACTCAGTGCTTGGCGTGATCCCCCTCCCAGCCTGGGCTAAAGAACAACACGATGGACCAGAACATAACGTCATCATAGAATGGTTTGGGTTGGAAAGGACCTTAAATCCCATCCAGTGCCACCCCCTGCCCTGGGCAGGGACACCTCCAACTTGCTCCAAGCTCCCTCCAACTTGCCCTTATACCCCTCCAGGGATGGGGCAACCAGGTTCTCAGGGCAACCTGGGCCAGGCTCTCACCACCCTTATAATGGTCTAATGTGAAAGAAAAGAGAGAGAGCAAGGGGCCAAGAACACAACAGTGTGCCTGGTCCCCACGGCTCCTACAGCTTGGAGATAATAACGGACACCATATGGATTGTGGCCACAGTAGGGGGGAAAGCAGGACCCCAAGATCTCATAAGCTCTGGGGTTCTGTAACTGTCATCCAAGTTGGGCCAAAGTGGAAAAGTACCTGACAAAAGTCAATGTCTTGGATCCTGTAAGTAGCGATTCTAGTAAAGACCCTTTGGGCTCTCCTGGCTGGCAGTGGGCCATGGCCAGTGACTCCCCTGAGCTGAGAGACCTCTCAGCCTGACACCTTGAGGCCAGGCAGAAGACCTTTCTCAAGTCTCACCTACTGCCTGTTCAGGAATGCTGAGGCATCATGAGCATTTACTCATACATCATGAGTATTTACAGGAATATTTTTTTATGAGAAAGGGAAAATTTAACTCTAGGCTGCCTCTCTCTCTCGCCCACCTTTCCACCTGTATGGTGTTTGTTCAAGATTGGAAGGAGCTTAGAGAAATCTGGTGTGGTGGGGGGTGTCCCTGCCCAGGGGGTGGCACTGGGTGGGCTTTAAGGTCCCTTCCAACCCCCACCATTCTGTGATTCTGTGCACATGAGCTTTATGGCTGGGGATGCTCTTCTGCTCATCCCTGCACCTGTAGGACACCTTTTGGCTCGCTAGCAAGAAGTTCCCTGTTGGAGACTGTGTGTGTGTGTGCATGCACTCATGTGCTTTGCTTAGATACATGCATATGTGAGCATTAATCTGAGATTTGTACCTCTGCTCATACCTGTGTGTGTTTATTTGGCACCCCTTCTAGCCAGTCCGTGCGAATCTGGGACTAAGTCACTCTTCAATTACTTTGTTTACTCGCTTTGTCACCCCCTGAGCCGGTTAATGATGAAGCGCCGCTAAAATCCATCCTCCCGATCTGCCGAGCCTCAGCAAGAAACTTTTGAATCGCTGCTGAATCAAATATTCTCAGCTGCTGCACGGTGGCGCTGGGCCCCGATGGCAGCCCCCTGCCTGCCTTTGCCCACTGTCCGTCTGTCCTTCTGTCCATGGCTTTCTGCAGCTGCAGGGCAGCGGCCGCGCTTCCTCAGAGGAAGGCAGAGCCACCGCTGGTCGTGAACATGAAGCAGGCGGGAGCGGGGCTGCCTTAATGCCCGTCACCTCTGCCTGCTCACGGGTTTTCATTCAAACCCCAGGGTTTTGGCAGGGTCAGGCTGTGCTTTACACCCGAACCCTTCCGTCAGGCAGAGGTGACAGTGTAAAACACACCCCAGCCATCCCATTTACCACCTCGGTGAGCTCAGCCTGGCATCTCTCTTGTTCCAGAGGCAGATTTCAGCTCAGCTTCCTCTGCCCGCTCCGCCTCCTTCTGCCTTTCCAGATAAGAATTTCACCGTAAAGCATTTTCTTTCAAATGCAGTGTTACGTGAAAACTTTGTTAATTTTTAAAGCCCGGCCAGCTGTTCTGTTCAGACAAGCCCCGTACAGTAGGTTAAGTTCATAGATGGATTAATAAGGGAGGGTGTCAGCGCGCGGGGAAACAAATGGGGGATGTGATTGATGCTGTTTGCTTTCGCAGGGCAGGAATTTGATGTCAAAGCCAAGTGTGTTATCAACGCGACGGGCCCCTTCACAGACTCTGTGCGCAAAATGGATGATGAGGAAGTACCCAACATCTGTCAGCCCAGCGCGGGCGTGCACATCGTCATGCCTGGCTATTACAGGTAATGCTATTGCTCAAAGCCTCAGCAGTTTGGGGCTCTCTCTGCTGGGGTCTTTAATAAATAAGCCTGCAGAGACGCCTCTCTGGGTTTTACGGCAGCTTGGAATGCAAAATTATTGTATTTTATTTTGTTTTAAAAGAGGATTCTGGCACTGTGCCGATTAGAGCAATTGAATATATTCAGAAAAGACTGAAGTCTTGTAGTTTTTAGTTAAACCTCACCAGGGCAGAATTCTTGCTAAAGCAGAGGGGCCTTTGGGCAGAACTCATGAAAGGCACCTGTTTTAACAATGAGTTTGAGTTGAGTGTCCTGACTGCTTGTTCGCCCCCCTTCAGGAAACACGAAGCCTCTAAAACCTTCCAGAGAGCTTCCCACCTTCATACAAAACCTCCTGTCCTATTAAATGTCATAGAATCACAGAATGGTTTGGGTTGGAAGGGACCTTAAAGCCCATCCAGTGCCACCCCCTGCCCTGGGCAGGGACACCTCCCACCACACCAGGTGGCTCCAAGCCCCCTCCAACCTGCCCTTGAACCCCTCCAGGGATGGGGCAGCCACAGCTTCTCTGGGCAAAAATCTGAAGCTGCATGCTGTGACACACCACGCAGGGTGTGGGCAGTATAAGAAGTAGTTTGAAGTAACAGGGTTAAGTTCTGGTGCTGCTGTGGACACAAGGCCACCCTCCCACGGTGGTTCTGGTGGGACTGTGTCACAGAGGAGGTCCTGGTGGCACCCCGCGAGCCCCCCTGCCCATCCCTGCTTCTTCCCTCATTTTTGCTGCAAAACCAAACCCCCTTCTGCCAAGTAAAAAGCCTTGTCAGTGGAAACTCAAATATTACCTCTGGTTCCTGAAGTCATTAGCATCCTAATGGAAGTTGACGTTTATGGACTTAGCCCGGTTCTGGTGATACAGGGCACAGAGCAGAATGCCTTCCCTGGCAGCTCCTCCGGGAAGACACATCCCCATTGCCAGTGCACAACGAGTTGGTTTTGCCAGAGGTGTCCCAACAGGACATGGCCAGAGACTGTAAAATTGAGGCATTTTGGGGCTAGTCTAAAATCGCTCTCGCGTTCTGGTCTCTTTTTTTTTGGTCTCTTTCCACCTGAAAAATGGGAAAATGAGTTGAGAGCTGCTTTAGAGCCCGAGCAGTGTGGGAAAATGGGTTGTAATTCTCATGTACTGCGAGAAGGACGTGAGTGATTGACTTTATGGCCCTACAGCAAAAACATGTGAGGCTTTAGAACTTTGGCTCACTTCGTAAATTCAAGGTAGAAGCTGGCTTGATGCGCACGAGGGCTCCAATTTATTTAGTCCGTAATAAGCTAATAATTTTAATTGGAAACGCGGAGAATGCTCGTTCTCCTTGTTCCCCCGTGTGTGTCACCGTGTGGGCACCACTGTGTGTGTCAAACAGGGTCTGCCCACGTGCTGCCTCCGCAGAGCAGCTGATCAGACCAAACCCCCTTTCCTTCACGTGGGAGAGCTTCAGCCCGGGAACTGGCTGCTACATGGGAGAGGCTCCTGGGGGCCAACCTTGGCTCTCTCAGGTCTTCTCCTGGTGCCCAGGACTGCTCCTCAGCTGACACGGGCTGGCGTTGCCCCACGGCCACTTGCCCGTTGGGAAATGGTTTGTGGAATTTTGGCCCGTGCTCACACAAATGACTTTTTTTTTTTTTTAACAGGTAGAGGTTTTTAGATATAAACATAATTAAGATTTTGTAAAACTAATGTTAACCTAATGCATTCGTTTCCCATGGGTTTCTTACTCATTTATGTTCTTCATTAATAGTCCCAGTATTCCTCCTCTCATTAATTCTATTTTTAGCACACACGTATCTATTCCAGTAGCTGCAGTTCAGTCTCTCTCACTCCCTATTGTTTAAGTGTATTAACTGCTAACATGAGGGAAGGTTTTGGCTACATATTTCTGATAGCCTTCTTGCCTGAAGTGTCTCTAGGAGTGCAGTATGTTTTCTCCCTCCCTTTCTCACAAATTTCGGGTGTTTTCTGTCTTTCTTGACTTTTCCTTTCCTCTCTGCCTTCCAGACTCTGGGTAACTTTGGCTGTTCCACCTTAGTTCTACCTGAGGGAAAGTCACTGATTTGTTCTCTAACTGTACTTGTGGAGCTTTGGTCAACACACCTTCTACTAGAGATCTCCCCTGCATCTGCTCTGTAAAATGCTGTTATTTCATGTCCAGGAATGAACCTGAAATTTCAAGCCTAGGAGTTCTGATCTGTCCTTCAGTTAAAGCATCTTCTCTAGCTCAGGAATCTATAGATTCTTAGGTTCTGGGTGTACTTTAATCATCTGTTTTCAAGATTCTCTCCTGATTAGTCATACATTGTCCAATTTAACTGCTTTTTGGAAAAGGAAGCTTTTTAAAAAGTAGACATACTCCAAAATCCTTCAGTTGTTTGAAGTCAACTCTTCAATATCCTACTATTGGCCACATATCTGGATGTTTCCTTGCTGACAGAGTCCCTTCAGATCCACCCATATTATACTCCGAGGCCATTTGCATCTAGATTTCCGTGTAAAGGCATTGCTTTGTACTTCATATTGGAGTTTATTCAGTCCTGAACTTACCCATTTTAGTAGCCTTTTAAAGATCACTAGAGACATCCTGCGATGGCTGGTATCTCTGGAGCTCATACCACGTTCTCACACACATTCTGTAATTTAAGAATCCGTGTCTTAGGAAAACATGTTGTTTCAAAGCATTCCTGGTGTGCAACAGCATGGCTCCAGAGGCGCTCCAGAACAGGCAATGTTTAGGTGTTAATATGCTGCTTTTTGTTGGGAAACACCTTTTTTTTCATTTGTTTTGGTAGCTCTACAGTTATTTATATAAGATGGAAGAAACATAGCATTAGGAGATTGAGAGAGAGCTTCCAGAATAGCTGGTGGTCATTAATTCTGCAAATTAATTGGCATATAGAAAATTGTTTCATCCTTTATCATCACAAAATGTTTTGGGTGGGAAGAGACTTTAAAGACCACATGGTGCCGTGCCCTGCCCAGGGTAGGGACAACACTTCCCACCACACACCAGGTTGCTCCAAGCCCCCTCCAACCTGCCCTTGAACCCCTCCAGGGATGGGGCAGCCACAGCTTCTCAGGGCAACCTGGGCCAGGCTCTCACCACCCTCACACCACAGAACTTCTTCCCCACAGCTCAGTTCCATCTCCCCTCTTTCAGGGTCAAACCCTTGCTCCTCCTCCTAGAGCTCCTTCCCTGACCAAGAGTTCCTCCCCAGCTTTCCTGGGGCCCTTTAGGGACTGGAAGGGGCTTGAAGGTCTCCCCAGAGCCTTCTCTTCTCCAGGCCGAACACCCCAACTCCAGGTGTTAGAAAACGTTGAACAGCCCTGGTCCTAGTCCCAGCCTCTGATGAACCCCACTCGCCACTGGTCTCCACAGGGACATCAAGCCATTGACCACCATCCATCCAGCTCCTCACCCACCAAGTGCTCCATCCGTCAAATCCCTGTTCCTCCAGTCCAGAGACCGGGATGTCGAGCAGGACAGTGTCAGTGCTTTGCACAAGCCCAGGCAGATGATGTCAATTCTTCTTCCCTTGTCCACCAGCACTGTAGCCCCATCATAGAAGGCCATTTTTGAAGGCCCAATTTGCCCTCAGTGAAGCTATCATTTGCTGTGAAACCTAATAGCAAACCCTTCAGTCCAAGGTGTTGTGGTGAAACTTAGTTTTAAGTCTTTACTTGTTTCTCTTCCTTATTTTTAACAGGTTTTCTGAAATCACGTTAAAAAAAACCCATACTTTTGAGAAAATGTCTAAAGTTTTCTGAATATTCTGATACTGTATATTAAATCTCTAGTTTCCTCTGTCTCTAAATCAATAGCTTTTTCATTTTAAAAAGTAATCATTTGTCTGACGTGATTTACCTTTCACAAATCTGTGTTGACTCCCCCTATTAAATTGTACTTCGCCATCTGTATGCTCAAGCAGTCTATAAATATCATCTAAAAAATGTTCTAATATACATGCTATATATGAAATTTTCAGCTTCTCTTCTAGCCTTTCCAGATATTGAAAACTTACCTTCAGTAAGCAGTTTAGACTCCCTAAAAAATGAAATATTCAGTGGTCCTGCTCACAGCTCTCTTCAGTGGATAATTCATATCCAATCAGGTCTCTGTCCACCTTCGGCTTATTGTGGAAGTGGTTATTGGAACCCGTGGAATTATTAGTCCCCTAAAATGGGCCTTATTCCCACCTAAATCCCTCCCTTCTGTCCTCCTTCCAGATACTTCTGTAATCTCCTGCTCTCGGGATAAGGTGTAGAGCCTGAAGGCAGATGGCTTTAGGACTTCCAGCACCTGAGATGAAAGTCAGCATCTTTCCTTGAAATAAAAACAAACAAAAAAAAGGGGGCAGCTTAAATGCTTTCCTATAAAAGCTGTTTACTTTGAAGGGTTTATAGAAGCCTTTTGTTCTCTGAACTCTAAGCAGAGCTCTTCAATAAGTTATGAGGGTAACTGGGGTTGTATCTGTGGATTTTTTATTTTATTTTTTTTTACATTGTACCAGAAAACATTGATATATACATTAAAATTTGCTGTAGGAAGAACTGAATCATTCTGTTTGTGGCACTGCCATAAATACATGAAAAATCTCTGAATAGTAGCATCCAGTTAGCGTCTCTTTTGCCTTTATTTTTTCCCCAAAATTTGGTTCCCATTTGAGGACTGCAGGAGCTGGGAGCACTGGGAGTGTATCCCTGGGGAGCCCGGTGTTTCCCATTGGAGAGGCAGGAGGTTTCTGGACACCGGGAATTTACTGTTCCCACGTTCTCCCAGTGCTTGTGGTTTCCATCTTCCGCTGCTCTTCTTCTCTCTGCTTTTTCTTTCTGTTGCTAAACCTTGCCCCTCCTGCCCCACATTTATGGGGAGTTGCAGAACTTGTTGAGATTTTGTATGTTTTCACTCTTGTCCTCTGTTTAGGGCTCAGGTAATTAACGATTTGGGTTAATAATATTTCATCTTTAATATTTTATCTTTCATATTTCATCTTGTTGTACACGTAGATGCACCCAAACAGAACTGGAGTTCTCCTCTTATCCCTGCCATGTCAACAAGCCTTCTGTGTCAGCCTCCCCTTGTCGTTGTGGTGTAGCATAAAGCATTGTCCCCTTTGGGATTAAAAGCAGTCGTTCATTCCTTAATGAGTCTCAAGTAATTGCTGTTTTAAAATATACAAATGTTTGTATTTGAAATTGCAGCGAGGCAGACTTTCCTGAGTGAATGGAGATGTGAGATGCCCTTGCTTGATTTAGGTGGAGTAGTAGGTGCAGGTCTGCTAACCTGCTCAGGAAATCAAATTCTAGGAAGATCTGAGCATCACCTTGAAGGGCCTTACTTCTCAGAACTTCTGGGGCTACCGTTTAAAGTCAGCTCTTGGCCACGTGGGAATTCTCTAATTTATTTAATTTATTTTTTTTAATTATTTGCCCTTGGAGCAAAGGTACGGTTCTGATAGTTTCTGTGGGTACCAGGTGTGCAAGAACAGAACCCCTGGTGGCCCCCAGCCCCTGTTGAACCCTGTCCCTTCTCCATTTCAGCCCCGATAACATGGGCCTGCTTGACCCTGCCACCAGCGACGGCAGAGTCATCTTCTTCCTGCCGTGGGAGAAGATGACCATCGCAGGGACCACAGACAGCCCGACCGATGTCACCTCCCATCCCAGCCCAACGGAGGAAGACATCAACTTCATCTTGAACGAAGTGCGCAACTACCTTAGCGTCGACGTTGAAGGTAAACCTTCAGCACGGGGAAGGTGCCCATGAGCCTTTCAGTCTGGGCGAGTCTGTCTGTCTGTCTGTCTGAAGCTTTTCTGTGGCTGGTCGCTCCGGTTCTTGTGCTTCTGAATCCTTCTAAAACCAACTGGGACAGAGATGCCATCACAACCTGTGCATCGCAGCCACAAAATGAGGCTTTTCCAGATGCACCTGCTGTTTGGGCTATTTAAATGGTAATTGGTTCAGGCTTTTCTTGCAGGAAAAGTTGTTCTAACTTTTCCCACGTCTTTGATTTTATTCACATTTTTCTAGGCAACTTTATTCTTTGAATTTGCTTTTCTTGAGAGGGTAAATACCTGATAGTGTCGGTTTTCAGCGGGAAAGTGCAGTGGGCAAAAAGGAGAATTTATAAAAATGACTTGGTGACAGTTGTTGCCTTCAGTAGCTCATCTGGGAAGAGGCTTGTGGTAAGACGCTGCTTTGACTCGGTGCTGGCTTAAAGGAGAGGCTTCTTCCCTTCACTGGGAGCTTTTAAAATTATTCTGTGAGGGCATTTGTACTTCTGCATTTCTCTTGCAGTAGCAGCATTACAATAAATCTGAAGAGCACTCGCTCAGGAGCGTTGCAGCATCCTCAGATCCAGAAGCCCGTGCTGCCCAGAGGCTGGGAAAGCCGGATCACTTGTTTCCTGGAGGGGGTGATCCATGCCTCTGGGTTGGATAAAGTTCAGAAGAGTCTTTGGGAAACCTGCCTTTAGGGTTTTTTGAGCGGAAGTCGCTCTCAATGAGGGTGGACAGGCAGAGTTAAGACTGTGCATAAGACAGAGATTTTTGCAAGGTATTTTCCAGAAGCACGTTCCGAAGTGTTTAATTCCTTGGAATGAAACCCACCTGGGTGCCCACTGGTTTTCACATCCGCAATTAGCGGTGTTTATAGATTGCCCGTTATTGAATTAACAACTGTGCCGGCCCTATCAACCCGCTGCAGACCTGCCTTTTTGCTGCCAGAGACAGTGCCAGGGTTATCAACTTACACAGGCTTGGCTCTGCTCCAGCTGCTTAATTACGGTGTCACGCACGCTGCTTTTTCTAGTTTCATTAGTTTATAAACCTAATATGGTATCTTATTTCTGTGATTAACACTTCATTTTGGCAGGTTAAACATGCTGGCGGAGCACCATTGATTCCTGAAATCTATTTTGTGTTCTTTGGGGGATATTTTTACACCCTTTTACTGATTTTTCAATTATCATTTGTTTGAAAGTTGTATAAAAAAAATATGTTCCAAAGACTCTGGTATAAAGTGAATCAGTCAGTTTTTCTGTTGCAAATATAATTAGCGGCAAAATTCATAGCATTAAATTCTCTAGTGGTCCTACGGTTTGTACATTAAAAAAGTGATTTAAGAGGCTGGGGTGGATTTGTACCATTGCTGAGGGCAAGTGTGACACTCAGGTGTGGGACAAACTTCCTTTTGGTTTCTAAAATGCCATGTAAGTAAGCCACTGTCCAGTTGGCACCAGCAAACACGGAGGAGGCTGGATGCTGGAGGGATGCTTTGGGTTTGGGATTTAGGGGTTTTTGAGCTGCTGGGTGAGTTCAACAGTTGAATCTCTCTTGGTTGATCAGTTTCCAGGATCTCTCTGTTCTGTTGGATTTTTAACCAGCGTGGAAAAAATAGCATCTTTCTGTCTGTTTTGGGCTAGAGAATATTACTTTGTCTTCCCAACAACATGCGGATCGGGGCTGGGTGTAGTTGCGTAGCACTGCTTATTGCTTTGCTTTGGAGAATCTTCTCCAGCTCCTTGGGTTGCTCAACCAACAAGCACAGGGTGTCGCAGTCCTTGCTTCACAGTGGAAAAAAGTAGGTTTTGGCAGTGCCACAAAGACTGTGGAAGGGTTTTGAAGTAAATACCCAACCAGTTCCTGCTGACTTTGGCTGATCGTTGGTCCCGGGCAGTGAGAAGAGGAGATGTGTTGGCAGCGTGGAGTGGCATTCGTCCCCTGGTCACAGACCCCAACTCCAAGGACACCCAGTCGATCTCCCGCAATCACATCGTTACCATCAGCGAGAGCGGCCTGGTCACGATAGCAGGTACTGGAACTTCTCTTAAACTACGGCTTCGTTGGGCTTCCCTGGTGGATTTTCTTCAAAACTTGTCATGTTACAGGATAATCCTTCATGTTTCTGTAGATAATGACCTGTCAGGGGTAGCACGACTGGCTTCTTGGAGCAAGTCAAGTAAGAATAATGGGATATATAAAATATGTATAGTACCTACCAACTGCCTATTCCCCTTGCTTTCCCCAAATGGGGGGTTCCAGGTGGGAAGTGGACAACCTACCGTGCCATGGCAAAGGACACCATTGATGCTGCTGTTGAGGCACACAACCTGAAGGCAGGTTCCAGTAAAACCATTGGGCTGCAGCTCCAAGGGGCCGAGGAATGGAGTCCCACCCTCTACATTAGGCTGGTCCAAGACTATGGACTAGAAAGCGAGGTGAGTGGTGGTTCCTGTGGATGCTTTGGTGTTTCTCTGTTGGAGGGGTTTGGTTTTTCCACTAAAGCTAACACCAGCATAACCCATACAAAGGTCTGTTGAGCCTGCAAAGAGCTTATTATCTGGCTGGTGCAAAGATAGTTCTAACAAAAACAAATTCTAGTAATTATTCCTCTTGTCTTCCCTTTTCTCTTTCTCCTAATCTTGTCTGTTTCCTGCTTTAAAATGTTACATGGTAGGGTCTGTCTTCCCAACAACATCTCCCCTCCAGGTGCAACCCCAGCGTGGCAGAGGAGTTGGTGACAGTTATGTTGACACACTCGGTGGTGTCAGTGCTGGTCTGACCCGTTCCCAGCACAAGCAGTTTCTCCCACACACTCAAAATCTAATACCTTCTTCAGCTTATTTGCTATTGTTAGTAAGAGAATTGACGAGAAAAATACATGTATGTTTGATGTGCTTTCAAAAGCACAATATTGAATTCCTTTCCAACCCCGTAGGTGGCTCAGCATCTGGCTGCTACGTACGGAGACAAGGCCTTTGAGGTGGCCAAAATAGCCCAAGTTACAGGAAAGAGATGGCCCATCGTTGGGAAACGCCTCGTATCTGAATTTCCTTATATTGAAGCTGAGGTATGTGGAAAAACTTCATCATGTTCTTTGGTTCTCTTCTTGGGATAAACAAGTTCCCACCTGTAAAACCCTCTCCATACGCTCTTTCCTTGGAGACCCGGATCTTTTTTCCTGTTTTTTTCCCATTCCCCGGAGCATGCTGTATTTTTATGTTTGTATCTGCACATATTAACACATTGCTATATAACTGAATATTTAAATCTGGTGTCTATTTTTCGTTTCACGTACACATGGTTGATCCCAGATGCGTTCTATAAAGCGTTCTGAGGAGAAGGGGCAGCTTTTCACACCCTTCTACGGGTTGGGTGGGAACTAGTGGGGAGAGTTGGCTTTGCAGAGCCCGGTGTGTGGTTTGTGGTGCCAGGAGGAATTCCTGGCAGCCCCTGGCAATGCCTCCCCTGCCATCCCCTCTCCGTGGGCTCTGGTGCCCCAGGTTGTCTATGGCGTGAAGGAGTACGCCCGCACGGCCGTGGACATGATCTCCCGGCGGACTCGCCTGGCCTTCCTCAACGTGCAGGCTGCCGAGGAGGCCCTGCCCCGCATCGTGGACATCATGGGCAAAGAGCTGAACTGGAACGAGCAGAAAAAAAAGGTACAAAGGGCCCTTTTTTCATCTGCAACCGCTTTGCTTTTCTTAAGTAGTTTCCATGTTAACGATCTAAATGAGTTGAATAGAAAACTTCAAGTGCTGCTTTGCCCGGAGAGGATGAATCACTTGGTGCATTTCATTACAAAGCCTTTATCAAAATAGCTGTGGGATGAGTCGGTGTTGGCTGGGGGCGGAGGGGAGAGTCAGGATCTGTAGCCTGGTTTTCCCTGTTTTAAACCCCATCCCCGCTCAAATATTTTGTTTAGTGACGCTTTTCGACAGATCTGCCTCAGAAAACGCTCGTTTTTCTCTGCTGTGTCTTTTGGAAAGTGAGGGTACTGAGTTTGCAGCGTTCTCTGCCCTGAATTAACATCCCAGGCTGTCATTAGCTCCCTTTGCCCCAGAGGCTCTGTGCCCAGGCTGCAGGGTGGGACTCACCCCATGCCCCCACGGCGCTGAGAAGGGGCGGGTGGTTTGGGGCTTGTTTCGCCCCAAAGGGCATGGGATGTTTCCCTTGGGCTGTGTGTGGAACTTTCCAGCCAGGTAGAAGTTTGACCAACATTCTGGAAGGAGCTCACTTGAGTCCAGCCAGCCAGGGGGGCCTGCTGTGACACTACAGCCCCCACCCCAGGAATTGTGAGCTGTTGCCGGTGTGTTGAGCAACCTCACAGTCAGGGGAGTTTGACTGAAGTTGGAGGAGTCTCACCCTTACCCGGTGAGGTTTGCTCTGATAATTTACTGTGTTGAACAAAGCTACATCAACCCTTCTGTGACAATAGGGTAGAAATAGGAAGTTGCAGAGAATCCAGTGTGACATTGGGGTGGAAGGGAACCCCTTCACGCCATCTGCAGCTGCTGTGAGCTCCCTGGTGCCACCAAGGCAGGCTCTTCTGAAGAAGCTAATAAATATTATATTAAAAATAATTGTGTAAAGAACTTGCTATTCCTCAGAAATACAGTTTTTCTGTTCTGTTGTAGGAAGAATTGGAAGCCGCTAAAAAATTTCTCTATTATGAAATGGGCTACAAAGTAAAATCAGATCAGTTAGCAGACAGCTCTGAAATCAGCCTAATGCCTTCGGATATCGAGAGGTGAGTGGAGCCAGAGAGCTCCCTGTGCTGTGAGGAATTAATACCCATCATTGCTCCCAGAGCAGTTTCCCCACTGATAACCCTTATCTTGCAGGTACAAGAAGCGATTCCACATGTTTGACAAGGACAAGAAAGGGTTTATTACTATCCTGGACGTGCAGCGTGTCTTGGAGGTAACGTTTCCTTGGGTTCCTTTAGTTTCCTCGGGTTCCTTTAGTTTCCTCCTGGAGCCTCTTCTCCCAGGTTTGGGAACGTGGCACGGGCAGCGCGGAGGGATCGGGCTGATGAACTTTGGTGCTTTGTTTCCTCCAGAGCATCAGTGTGCAAATCGCTGAAAACACACTCCATGACATTCTCAATGAAGTGGACCTCAACAAAAACGGGCAGGTGGAGCTCAATGAGTTTTTGCAGGTGGGTGTTTGTGTGTGAGGAGAGAAGCTGTAAGTTCTGTGCACAAAGGTGCAGGGGTTTAGTCTTTCCCCCCTGGCTGAAGGGCCTGAGGCTGGGTGAGGGTCGTGGTGTCGATGCCCTTTGCCTGATCACAAAAGAAGTGACACACAGAGCCACCCTCCAGCAGCTTTGGAATTCAAGCACTTTTTTTCTTCCTGTGCAGAAACAATAAGACCCAAAGAACAAGCTCAATTTAGAAAGTATACCATAGTATAGACCTGAATTTGGCTTTTTTTAATACAAAAATGCTGTTTAAATGTATCCAGAATGCTACAGTTGTCCATTGGAAGGAGCATGGCACAGTTAGTGATTAGTGGTTCCTCAATTATTTTGAATATTTTAAAGAATGTGCTAGTGGTTAAAACTCCTGCATTGGCCACCACTGTCTCAGTTGGTGTGAAAGACAATACCCTGACAACCCACTCGCCTGCCTTTTTTTTTTTCTTTTTTTGTCAAGGCTTTAAAATAAAATTAAATACATAGAAAAATAAAAATTGGGGGTGCTGCTCAGTGTTGGTTCTCCCGGCGCTGGTTTCGGGGAGCCTTTTCCTGGTGCAGTGTTTGAAGGGCTGGCCCTGTCCCCCTGCCCGGTGGCAGTGATGGATGCGGAACGGGAGAGAAATTAATGCTGGGGATTTTGGTCAATGTCAGCCCTTTCTTCACTGTGTCAAGTTAAACAAACAAGATCAAGGCAGAGGAAATGGTAATTGTCTCTCTCGAGATGAGCTGGAGATAAGAGCAGCGTTGTTGAATCTAAATGCAGAAAAATTTCACAGGTTGTGTCCAGCATTGGAAAAAGGACTATTTATTTGCCTAAAATGCAGCGATTTAGCTGGGGAGCTGAAAGGCACTCAGGGGAAGGGGGAAACAAACCTCAAACAAACCATGGAGGGGTAAAAAGAAACAACCATTTTGGGAGTTTATGCTTTAAGTATTCAAATATAAGAGAAAATCCAAGCTGGTTTCCTGGCTACTGGAAGGATCTCCCTCTTACATCCCTCTGAGTGTGAAAACTTGTAATTGGCAGTGGCGGGGAGCCCACCATTTACTGTCTTAAACTCTAATTTGGTTAGTTTGGGAACATTGTGGTTAAGAAGTTGAAACAACAAATAATTGCCTAATCTGCGGATCTTTCTTTATTATTTTTTTTTGGTGGCTTCCTGGGGTTTTTGCTTTACCATGCTGAGCAGTCTCACCGGGGGGGGCTGCCTGCCCCCAGGCCCAAGGTGTGTACAGTCTAGGAGGCAGGGCAGTGTCCTGGTGTAGTGTCAGAGTTGCTGTAGGGGAGCCGTGTGGCTGCTGGCTTCTCATCTCCCACCTCATCTGAATGTTAAGGCAGAAGTGGCACCTGCAGAGGGGGGAGCAGCACACGGAGCCGAGCGCTGAGGGGGAAATAGGGTAAGAAAATCCACGGGAGGTTGCCATGGAAGGAACAAAACACAGGAGGTGTTTGGTTTCTTTTTTTTTTTTTTTTTTTCTTAAATGGCTCTGTTAAGTCAGTTCCCGATACTTTGGTGTTTGCTTTCTGAGAACTTTCAAGGAATTGTGTTTCCCATGGAATGTGGCAGTGGCTGTTTCTCTGAAGGCTTGCCCACAGAAGCCTCATGCCCCTGTCACTTCTGCTCAGGAAAGGAGGGGGAGGACTTTGAGAGGAGCTAGTTTTGGTGTGTAAAGGCAAAAATTAAAAAAAAATTTCAATCAGGAGGAAGCTTTTTTCCCCAGAAGCAGATTCCTTTGGGGTCCTGACTGACCCACATACCATAAACTGCTGTTTTCATGGTAGTGCTGACCATTAGCCATCATTGTGGTGGTCACTTCCCCAGGTAGCGAGGGGTGTAGTCACCCAGGGCAGGCACAGCACGGGTGGCCGAGCCAGGTGTCACCAGCACGAGCAGATATAATAATATAATTAATAATCTCTAGATTTTTCCTAGAGAGGGGGAGGAATTTGAAGGATCCTTAGTGCTGGATGGCAGGAAGAAATTGCACTGTGTGAGCGCCCGTGGCTTTCCACAGCCGTCCCTGAGAAGCCACCAGCATGTAATTTCAACTCTAATGCTCACTTTATCCGTGGGATAAAAAAGAATTAACTAAAAACCTTAGCACTAGTGTGTGTTCGTTAAGATAGAGCTGAGTCTGGTCTCAAGGACTTAAAGGCAAATTAGTTTTAAAAGTCTATAAAGGAATTTGGATTTGAAAGAGTTGTGGAAGTCAAGTGTGCTGTCTCTGCAGAGCAGGGCACGTCAATGGGAGAGGGTTGGGGGCGGTAGGAGATCAGGAATGGTGTTCCTCTGGTCCCCACAGCTTTCAGGCACTACAAGGAGAAAAAAAAAAAAAAGAAAAAACAAACAAAAAAAACCCCAAACCCCCAAAGCACTGGTGAAATCGCTGGGTTCTGCTACATCCTTAAATGTCACTGAAACCCCCTGGGACTGATGGGTGTCTGCGCTGTAGCTTCCAACTGGATGGCGTTCGGTTCTTGTGCTCCTCCTGCTGCCAACGCCTCACCAGACCTTCAGGATATTTTTGGAAAACGTAAATGAGCTTTGAGGTGAGGCTTTGAAACCAGGCAGCTTTTATACTGGAAAAATCAGTTCTGTGTATTCATTAATTGCCACGTCCAGGAGCCGGGAGTGAGGATTAGCTCGACCCTTCAGACTGGGAGTGTGCTGGTGTCACCAGCCGTGGCCCAGGGGTCTGTCCCCTTCTCCTGCAGAGCATGGCGCTGGTGTCCCGTGGTCTGTGGGTGAGGGGCCTCTGTTCTCTGTCCCTCAGAGGAGCTAACGGGCTGTTCTCCTCCTGTGTCCCCAGCTGATGAGTGCCATCCAGAAGGGCCACGTGTCGGGGAGCCGCCTGGCCGTGCTGATGAAGACGGCGGAGGAGAACCTGCGCCAGAGGGGGGTGATCTCGGTGGACCGCAGCGGTGGGGGGCTCTGAGCTCAAGCCCAGAGAGCTCTGCTGGTGGCCACCCAGACGCCCGGCTGCCTCTGCCAAAAAACATTCCAGTGCTTGTGAGTGTCCTGGCTTGGTGACGGTGACTGTCTGTCCGGCGGTATAGCTCTTGCAGAAACACTTTGGTGCGTTTGTTTTCGTTATTAACGTTTTTCTGTGCAGCTCCTCCTGCTCCAGGACCTGGCCTTTGGGGTGGGGTGTTCTCAAGACACAGGAGTTCAGGAACACGGTCTGGAGAGAGATGGGTACCTTCTTCGTTACCTTTTCCGTCTCCTCCACCTCCAGAGGTGGCAGAGGAGGCAGCTCAGAAAGGGCTGTTGCAAATCTGGGTGTAGAGTTTGAGAGCCAGAGAGGGAGGGCCCATGGCCTGGCTGGGGGACGCTGTCACAGGAGGCACAAAGCCACCACTTCCCCAGGTGGTGACACTGGGAAAGAGCTGCCTGGCCTTGCTCCTTGGGTCACTCTGTCACGGCGGTGCCACCAGGACGCGGCCGGGCAGGAGCATCAGCAGCGTGAAGCTGGGGAACCACGAGGCATCTTCGTTAATCACCCTCGCTAATGATTTGGTGAAAAGCTCGGGGGCAGCTTCCCTTTCTCCCGTATTAATAAAAGCAACTGTTCCTTTAAGAAGCAGCGTTGTCTGGCAGGTGGTGTTTGATGCTGTGAAGTGCTTCCCACTGTTCCCAGTTTGGGACAAGCACTGGTGACAGGCAGAACGTGGCAGGTGTTGGTAGCACAAGTCTTAATTGTTGATTCACAGATTCCCGAGCACCCAGTGAAGCCATGGGGCTGGGTGTG
>BJBW01008884.1:1687-19234 GCA_004320125.1 Scolopax mira
AGTGGTGCCTGGTGACAGGACAAGGGGCAACAGGCACAAGGTGGAACATGAGAAGTTCCATCTCAACATGCAGGAAAGTTTCTTTACTTTGAGGGTAGCAGAGCACTGGAACAGGCTGCCCAAAGATGGTGTGGAATCATAGAATCATCTAGGTTGGAAGGGACCTTCAAGATCATCTAGTCCAACGTAAGACAAACTCTGACAAAAAAAACCCATCACTAAACCATGTCCCCCAGCACCGTATCAACCCGTCTTTTGAACACCTCAAGGGATGGGGCCTCATCCACTTCCCTGGGCAGCCCATTCCAATGCTTGATAACCCTTTCAGTGTAAAAATTTTTCATAGAATTATAGAATCAAGTCTAAGAGTCTTCTTCTTTGGTGATACTCAAAGCCCACCTGGATGCGTTCCTGTCCAACTGCTCTGGGTGGCCGTACTTTGGCAGGGGGATTGGACTGGATGATCTCAGGAGGTCGCTTCCAACCCCTACCATTCTGTGATTCTGTGATGCTAGCCAGATCTGCAGAAGTAACCTGGATGTATTGTGTTAGGAGCTCCCCTCCTTCACTCCAGATTGCAGGATCAACCAACTCTGAGCTTCCTACCTGTGCGTTATCCTGCGCTGAGGGGCACCTGGCTGTGCTTGGGGCTGCTGATCTACCCTTTCAAGCCTTTGCTTTGCAGATGATATAATGACACGACCCTCTGGGTCAGCTTGTAGCGGTGTGGGGGTCATTGATTTCTGTTTCACAAAACCATCGCCTTCAAAGGATGGCTGGGCATAATGAGTAGGGCAGCTGCCAGTAACTCTGGTGTCACCAAGAGCTGTAACCCTCCATGTGTTAAAGCTTTCCTGCTCCTCAGTAGTTCAGATGGCTTTGTGTCTGTAAGAGCAGGCATGATTCCTCGGGTTCTTGGGGTGTGCCTACATCTTCTGAACCCTTTTTGAAGCTATTTCTGCATTTGACTTGACAGCCTGAAGCCCACGGAAGGGAAGAACCTAGCTGGTTTGTAGGCACGCAATCCCCATATAAATATGGGGGGTTAAAGTTAAAACTTGGGCACCACAGCACGCTCATAAACCCTTAGTAACAGCCATTTTGAAAGCCCTCTGCTGTATTGATTTGTATTTTTCTGCAGCATCAGCATCATTTTAAAGGACAAGGGATTTTATAATGCAGTTGTAAATTATTTGTATAAATATCTTAAGTGCTTCGTGGGAGAACACAATCACTCAAGATGCTTTGTAACATGTTTCTTCTCATGTTTTCAGCTATGCAGTAAAACATTTGTAAATATCCAGAAATGAGGGTCCTTACAGATGGCTCTGATGTGCCCCAGGCGTGCATGGAAACCCTTGTATCATCTGCAGGAAGGAGAAAAGGAAGGTAGAAACGAAACGATAAGTCCAAAATTGTCCTGAACTTGTCTGTCAAGTGTGTGCTGCTGAAGCTCCTGAAAAAGTTATAAACCTGGTAGTTTTGCTTCCTGAGTGCTCTTCTTGGGGTCCCCCAGTGGAATCTCTCCTTGATGTGTAGTGGCCCATGTTCTGAAGTTAGCTGCTGCCCTGACCTGGTAAAAATCTTGGCAGGTGCAAGCCAAACTGCTAAGACCAATTAACACCCCCCCCAATTTGTCCTAATAGATACCCTGGTGATGAGGTACAGGTGAAAGATTTAATGGCTCTGCTGCTCCTCTGAGAAGCAGAGGGCTTTGTGGAAAGGACTGTCTCTCTCAAGTACAACTGCTGCTGCTGGGACTCTCAGACACAGAAGCAAAGAGCAGCTCATTTTTTTTTCCCTGAAAGGTTAGGTGAGCAATTCCTTTTTATTGTCTGGACAAGACCATCTGTGTTTTAAAACTACACAGCTTTACACTCAGCAACAAACCACAAAAGAGTATGTTTGTCCAGGTCTAACCTTGGGTGGCTCAGAGAATATTTTGCATTATCTTTAGCATGTTTTGACTCTCAGTAGCATTGTTTTATCCTCTTTCTGATTAAGTACTTGATGGGCTCTTTCATGTTGAGCTGGTAGCATCAGGTCCTGAAGGATGTCAAAAGTGACTGTTTCAAGTGTGAAGTTTCTAGTGTAACTTGGAGAAGACCTCAGTGACCCAAACGTCAAACCGCGGTTGGCTCTTGTTGGTGAGAGTAAATTTATGGCTTTGTTTTCCATTATTTGAGAGAAGTCCAGTGTGGAATTTGCTGGGAGAGTGCTTTGTTGGCTGCTAAAACGACAGGCACCTGAAGGGACTTCACTGTGGAAGAGTCTCAAAGCTCATCAGCCCTGTGTATCAGCTCCCCAAGTCATTGACCATCCGAAGCTTTGAGTAAGAGTGCTAGATGTGCTGTTTTGTCTTCAATAAAGACAGTTTTGTCTGTTTCTCTAAGCTGCCATGTTGCTTTTCTCAGTGCTCCTTATCATCTGGACTATGTAGCTTTTAACCATAATGACCTTGAAAACACTCACAGCCACTTAATCCAGCTGCGTTCCCCTGTTAAAGTTCTGTGTTAATCTGTGTTATGGAGATGTAAAGGCTGGTTGAAATCTTGCAAGGTTATGTTTTTCTTGAGTGGGAAGGCCAAGAGATTGCTCTTCAGTAAGTAAACATAGAGGAATAGTCCTTATTTCTGGCTTGATGTTAGGATTCCTACCTTACGGCTCCTCCAGGCGTGCTTACTGAATGCCAGCAAGTTCCAGTAGGTAAAGCAGGGAGGGCATGGTGGTCCTTTGACAAAACAAATCTTGAGGGGTTGAGATATCATCAGGACCTCCCTGCCTGCTTATATTAGCTGATGCAGAACGAGTAGTGGTTGTATTGCTCAGGGCATAAAGTAAATACCAGTCGTGGCAGAACATTGATCTCTGTAGCAAAAGAATTGTTTGTGGCATGTTGACCTGCCCTGAACTCCTGGGCAATCACAAAGCCTTATTGATAGTTACAGCACAAAGGCAGTAAGCAGTACCTTTTTGCTCTGTGCAAACATGCCTTGCACGCTTATGAGACCAATTATGAGTCCCAGTAACTGCCCTGAATTAATTTGTGTTTTGCTTATGACCTCCCGGTGTGTCCTCACTTGCACAAGAAGTTGTTCTGAAGCAACTGGTCATGGGCTCCAGATGTGTGCCTCACCGTGCCTCACGCTGCTAACCAAACATCTGTCTATGCTACTAAATAATTCATGCCCAAAACTTGAAGAATAAACCAAAATGCCTGCCTTGAAAAGCTAGGAAAGACCCAAAAGCGTGTGCAATGTCTGTTTTGCAAGACCAGTCATCCTGGATGTGTGGGCCTCTTGCCTTGAACAATTAACTGCTGAGGGAAGATCTTGCAGATCTATTGGAAGTGCCTTTTGACCCCACTTTCATCCATCTGGTCATTAATAGCTTGTTTTGGGGATCCAGAGGATTTAGACCAACCGGCAGAAGTTGCAGCTGGCCCGGTGGCAATCCTGCTGCTCGCGGCTCTATCTCCTGACTTCATGTCATAATTCATAAATAACCCTCCCTTGCTTCTGGATCCAGTTGTGGGTGTGTGCTGATTACACTGCTGTGCTTGACATCAACATCTTAACTCTCATCATCGCAGCCTGGCTTAAAAACCAAATTATTTGCTGCTTCTTTTCGTGTCAAGAACATGATTAACTCCTCCAGATATCTGTGCAAGAAACACGATGGGTCTGTGCAAGAAAAAAATAATCTGTCTGGAACAGCTGCCTCCATTCTCCTCTGGCCGGACTGTGTTTCTCAAGATACAGGAGGGATGCCAATGAAGCAATGTCTCTCCTGGGAAAGAGTTGGATGAATCATGTTAACAGAGCTCCAGCAGAAAGCTTCATCCACAAAGGGTGGGGAGTAGCAGTTGATCTAGACCAAATGATGACTTAACCTTGCCTGAAAATTAAGACCTCATTCCTGCAATTTTTGTCCTTCTGGAAAACTAAAATATTTCCATGAAACACAACATTTTTTCTTTTCTTTTTTTTTTTTTTTCCCTGCAGAAAAGTCTCTTTTTTTTTTTTTTTTTTCCTATCCAAAGCTTGCCTGTTGGAAAGCTCCCCACCAGCTCTCTTGGTGGGCCAGGGAATTTTCCAGGGCTGGCCTGAAGTTTCCATTAGGCAACGCAAAGCGTTGTTGGGGATTTTGTTTGTTTGGTTTTTTTTTAGACACCCAAGAAGAACAACTGCTGATGAGAGCTTTAGTACCTGATTCATCCTTATAAAATTATCTGTGAAGTGAGAAGGTATTTTCCAGAGCTATCTGCAATTTGCTTTTAAAACTGAATTTCCTTTAATGCAATAAGTAGAAGTTAATAAACAGCTTAGGTGTTTGCTTCAGTTTGGGTGTCTAATCAGTTCTCAATTTGTTTCAGATACGACAGGTTTAATTTCTCTTGTGACCCTGTAAATCTAATTTTTCTTTCCATCCCTTAAATAGTCACCCTCTCCTGTCAAGCGTTATTTTTTGTTCACCTTCCTGGCATCCAGTTGTAAGTAAATATTTTAAATTCAGAGGAGCGTGGTTCTCTGCTTTCTACTCTCCTGGCTTCCTTGAGGACAGCGAGGACTCCACTGATTTACACTGATAAACTTGAGATCAGCTCCAAATTTCGGTTGGGCCTTTCATTTGAAAGATATTCTGGTGGAGAACAACTTTTTGGCTGTTTGGAAAGTGTAAAGGAGCCTCAGGGAATCTGCTTTTTCTCTTTGACAAGTGCCAGTAATATCATGTTTGGAAAACGATTCCTTTTCTTTTCCCTTTCTGCCTCGTGAACTTGGTGCAGCTGAAAGGTGATGGAGCAAACCCTGGAAATTAAAAGTCCTGCAGATGGAGGAGAGGATGGACCATCCTGCCTGCAAAGGGTGGAGCGAGGTGGCCTCTTTAGCTCTCCAGTAAATCCTGTGTAACACCACCCAGCAGATTCTGTGCATGATTTCAGACTGGCTTGGGGATGAAGGAACACCAAGGGATGATATTTTACTTCTGTTTTTAAAGCTCTAAAACCCCATTTACTTATGTTTTTAAAGCCTCTGGTCTGTCTGGTTGGTAGCACATCCGCTTGCAATGGCAAGGTTTGTGACTGAGCTCGTAACTTTTTATGTTTTTAAGGGGGAATGCTTGGCTTTCACTGTCCCACGAGGGTTTTCTGTGTGCGATTGGAGACGTGACTACCTGCGATGTGGTACCTGGGGTTTTTTTTTCCACCACTTTTTCCTTGCCCTGCTTTCCCTGCTTCAGGTTTAATTACACCGATCCAGAGAGATGAAGTTAAAATGGCTGCAGCTTGCAGTTGGAGACTGTTGCGTTAAAAGAACCACTTAACCCCCCCTCTTATGATATTAAAACCAATAATTCATCCCCTCTTCTGATTAGTTTTATTGGTGTTAGCTGCCATGCCCTGCAGAAAGGGCTCAGATACTTTGACTGCAGTGCACTTGACACCTGAGCAGAGAAAAGGTAGGTGATGGATAAAGGACTGTGCTGTAGCCTCTGCTGATGGCTCAAAAGTCTCCAGGATTGGTTTTCCTGGTGTTTTTGCTATTATAGGTGGAACAGACTGTTAAAAAGGTGGGTCAAGTTGGACCTGCAACTGTATGTCTTGGGGAAGGTGGGGTTGAGAAGTAGAGCTGCTGGGGTGACGGGTATTTTTTGTGAAGGAAAGATGTGCCTGTTTAAAAAAAATATACTTGTGTTTCCACGGGTATAACCCTCAATCCCTAGACCTCTCCTTAGCAACTCAATCCCCACTTAGAAGAGATCATCCCAGACCTCCCTGAGATGACCAGTGCTTGGGGACCTACCTGTAAAGCCACTGCAGGGAGACTGATATGTGTCTTTCTTCTCTCATTCCTGATCTGGAGGAGAGATGTGTGCTGCAAATGGTTATACTGGAAAGCTACTCTTAAGTGCCATTGGTTGGCTGTGAATACTTCTTTCTGGAGCAAAAGCGTGAGCCAGGCTGTGGTACCACTAATTGCAATTGAAAGTGTTAATTTTCACAAGGTAGTAAAAGAATCCCAATTTGCAAACTTTTCACTTGCGTCAGGGGTGAAGATCCTGACAGCTTTAAAGGGTGTAGATGTGAAATGCTGAGTTTGAATATTGAGTCCCTCTTAAAATACATTATTTCATTTGAAAGATTCTCAGGCTCCCTCAGCGTGTTACTTTGTCAAACCCCCTTTTTTTTTTTTTTTTTTTTCCTGGAGAGGCTGGAATCTTGATTCATTATTCAACTTTCTGTTGCAGCTTTGTTTAGTGGAGTTTATACATCCTTAGACCAAACATTATACCATCCAACCAGGAATCATGCAATCGCAGCGGGAGATGAGAAGAAGCAGCATAATTTATTCTGTAAGCAATGGGATCATCTACATTAGAGGACAAGTTAGTTAATAAAATGGGGTTTAGTGAAATAAAAAGCATAGAATTATAGAATCTTATAGGGTTGGAAGGGAGCTCTGGAGATCATTTAGTACAACCTTCCCACCAGAGCAGGTCTACCTAGAGCAGGTTGCACAGGAATGTGTCCAGGTAGGTTTGGAATGTCTCCAGAGAAGGAGACTCCACTCCTGTGCAGTGGTAGGCCTCTTCCAGGGCCCTACCACTCTCAGAGTAAAGAAGTACCTCCTCATGTTTAGGTAGAACTTCTTATACTCCAATTTGTGCCCATTTCCTCTTGTCCTGTCACTATGCACCGCTGAGAAAGGTGTGAAAAGAAATTATGCAGCTTTCCCTGAGCTCTATTTAGAAGTAGTTGTGTTCTGATGGAGAATATGACGCTCGTGTCTTAGCACAGAGATTGGCTTCATCTCCTGTAAGCAGCTCCCCTGGGCAGACTTGTCTGGGTTGAGACTGATCTTGCCTCGCTTGACTTGATGTGTCCTTGGTGAAGATCCTGCACTATCTGTGTTGCCAGGGCTCCTGGGGACAGCCCTGTGCTGCAATGAGCTGGGCTGCTCTATGTCTTCCCTGGCCAAGTGCAGAAGAAGGTGTCTTGTCCCTTTGCATGCTTGAGAGAAGGGGGTGATAGGAAAGATTTGGAAAGACGAGAAGGATTTGACCATATCCTTATTGCAAAACTGGGTGGATAATGAATGCCAGCAGAAGGACTCAACTACATTTAATACTTATCCTGAGATGTTCCAGCTGTTCTAGGTTGGAAATGTGTGCAAGCTTGAGCTGGGGCTAGCTTTCCAGCTCTCAGGACACTCACAGGCACAATAAAAGGTGATGTCCAAGGACCACTCTATCTTGTTGCTGTCCATGACTCGTGCAATTGTATGCACTGGGTCCTTGTAGGACAGCTTTATAGTCTTAAAAGTGTTAACTTTGGTAAAATTACCAAATTACTGCTGGGTTTTGGTTTGACTGCTGGGTGGATAGAGGATCCTACTGAGCTGCAGGACAACTAGCAGCTCCAGCCATGTTGAGAAGGTGGAAAATCTATTGTGTGGGGCATGTGTTATAGGTCTGGGCAAAGGACTGGTGAGTCCAACTGCTGCTTCTGGATCTGAGGTCTGGGAAGGATGAGAGTTGAGGGTGATTGTCTACTTTTTTCCTGAGATTATATTGCAGCACGGGTAAGCTCTCGGGTTCCCTGCACTACAGACCTGGGAAGTATCATCTGGTTGAAAAATTGCTTTATCTAACAAGCATTTTAAAAAAAACAGCTCCTGGAAGAGGAGAAAGGCTAGCTTCAGTGAGGTTAATGGTGCAACTCCCCTCAGTATGAGCCAGGAGCAGGATTTCATCTTGGAGCTGTAGCAAGGACAAGCAGTGTTTCTCCTGGACCCTAAACCAAAAGTTGCTGAGAGTTACTACGCACACGTGCACACAATAGTGCTCAGAGCCCATCCGCCGAGATCTTTCCTTGGGGATCCATATAAAACAGCTCTCACAAAAGCTGCCCTGTGTGCGAGCAGAGGAACTCCATTTAGTGACGTTAAAAAAGGAAAAAAAAAAAAAAAGAACCAACCAAAAAAACCCCTCAAAACTCCACAAAACCTTTTCACACACATGTAGCTGTGTACCTCCTATCTCATGCCAGTCTGTTGAAGATATCAGCACAGCTAAAGAGTGCACACTTACCATATGGGACACTAAAAATGCTGCTGGGGAAGCGATTTCAGTCCCTGCTCTGAATTCTGTCAGTGCAAAAAATGTCCCTTTTGTCATGGGCGGTGAATGAATTTTCTTGTTCCCCTTTCTCCTTGGATTTATGTTAACCCTGGGCTTCAGCCGAGTTTGATCTCGCTTTATTGTATCACAAACAGTAGTCAATAGCCCTTCAGCTTGAGATTGCCTGGATTTATTTTCAGGTCAAGTCAACTCTCCTTGACCCAAGTCTGAACCAAAATACATTCCCAGAAGATTCCCCCACAGGATATCACATCCAAAGACAGAGTGACATTGTAATGAGTCAAGGTTTCGGCTCAGTACAACGGAGTCCCTGTTGGTGTGGGGAAGGCAACCAAGCCATCCTTCTTATTTCAGAGCTGGGCCCTCTCCTGGGACCCAACAAATTTTGTCATCCACTGGTCGTTTCTCTTCATTGAACGTTGTCACTGATTGCATTCCTGGTGTTTGTGGTCTGAAGGGAGGCCACTCTCAGCTCCTTACGTGTGTGTTTGCATGGCTCTAACATGCACACGTGGAATTTGGCGTGCAGGCTTTAAGCAATTGATGAGATGATCTGTGCCTTCATACCCTTTTTTTGTGGTGGTTGTTGTTGATTTTTTTTTAAACAGAAAAGTGGAATGTCTTGCGAGGATTGCCTGGCACAGAGGCAGAACCAACTGATATTGCATCATGAAGCAAAACCACTGCTTTGAAGACTCGGGACAAAAATGGAATGAACTCATGAATTTACCCTGGATGATAAATCTTCCTTCAAAAAAAAGGCAGCCTTATGTTTAGTACAAAAGACTGTTTATTTCTTCTGTAGAAAAAAAAAAAAAAAAAAAAGTAGTGTAATCGGATAGGATTAACTTTCCAGGGGCCCTGGACAGAAGCTAAAGCACAGGCTGCCTCCTTCTTGTGTTTGCAATGGATAATTTGAGTAGTCTAAGACCTCTCTGGCTTCCCACAGCACTGGGCTATGAGCTGCTGCCAATGTGCCTTGTACCTAAAACCATACTACAGACCTCAGCAACCAGGGTTTCTACAGAAACTAAAATTATCCAAGTGTTTGACCCAACTGGCAACCTGCCCCAGGTATGGAGAAAAACGGAGCCTTATTAATGGTTTCAATCTTGAGCAGGCAGTTGAATGCACTTCTGGCAAATACATAAATAATGTACAACTGACTTAATGTTGCATTAAGAGCCTTTGTGGAGTGTGTGTGTTGACTTTGTTGTTTTGGCTGCTCGGGGTTAACGTTGCGTCAGCCCCTTTCTATTTTATCTAGTCATTTAATTACCCAGGAACAGTTCTGCGTGTGCTTTTGTCGGCGGGAGCGATGATGCTTCAGATTTCACACCTCATTGGGACGGATGGGAGAGTTCTCAGGGTGATAGTTGAGTTGTCAAAAAGGAAGGAGAAATGGGAGAAGCCCAGCAGATGTTTGCGTGCGTGTGCTTTCTTGTGCAAAGTGTCCTGTGCAATTCAGGTGACAAGCAAATTTCTGGTGGGCCAAGTTTGAGTTGTCTGTGCCTCTTCTATTTAAGAATGCAACTGGTCAAATGGTTAAACTGGCACAAATTATATTATGGCACAAGAGCTGCAAAAGGTAATCACTGTTACCTTGTGCCCAAAGCTTAAGCTGTCTTCTCCCTGTGGTTCCTCTGGAATAAGCTACTTTGGGTGGTGAGTTATCACAGAGGAAGGACGTGGTCTGGACAACTTAGTCTACAGTTGTATGTTTGCTGAAGATCTTCCTGTAGCTGTTATGAGAGCAGCCATATGGCAGAACAGCCATGGTGCTGCGTGAAGTTGATCAGAGCTCAGGTCTACGTGTGCTTTTGTCTTTGATCCACAGCCTCCTCATGAGGGAAGACATGCTCCAGGAGACAGTGGGGCTCACTGGAGATTTGTGCATCAGACGAGCATGTGGAGAATGTGCACAGTGAGCAGGAGTCCTGTCCCAGTTGTTGTCCACGCTTGGAGCCAAGCTGGAGAAGATTCGAACCTACATCAGCTGCGCTTGACCACCATGCTAAAGGTATGGATGAAGAAAGTGGGAAGGGATGTTCCCATTTCAAAGGAATCTAAGATTTGTGGGGTGAGGAGAGAGCTGAGAAACCAATGGTGCAATATGACCATAACTGGGAAAGGTCTGTTTGTGAGGAGACCTTGTCCATATGCTGTGGCTAGCTGCGTGCAGGGTGCTCCTCAAGTATCTGTCAGATGTGGTCCCTCAAGGGAGGAAGGTGTTTATTGGCCTCAATCTGATTGCAATTTAGGCGAGAGCTAAGGGTCAGGTTGCAGCATATGCTTCAGGGCATGTGCCACAGTAGGACTGGAGCTTCTTGGAGAAGAGAAACCAGGCAGGTAGGGAGTCTAGATTGGTGTTGTGACACCAGGACAATTAGGCAGCAGCCAAAGGAGGGCTTCATGCAGCTGCACGTCCGGTTCTAGTCCAGTGTCTGGCTGGACTGAGAGCCAGGAGAGCTCACCAATTCCCACTGCCGAGCCAGAAGCAACCCAGAAGGAGGTGGCCAGATAGTTCTCAACCAAGGAACATCAAGCTGAATGCAGCTGTAACTTCTTGGTCTTCTCAGTTGCTGTCACTGCTTGCTAGCGGGCAAACAGGAACCGTTCACAACGGATCCAGCAAAAAAAATTGCCCTTTGTGTTCGTTTACTTAACATTTTCAAGCAGTTGTGGCTAAATGGAGGTGACCTTCCTTCTCAGCTCCCATGTGTAGGCTTAGCTCCAACAACTCCAGTCAAGCTACCCTGACTTCTGGCAGCTGGGACTTCAGCCCTGCTTTTAATGTCCCTTACTTGGTGCTCATGCAGTCAGTTTTCCTTGCCAAGATTATATTTGCTTTCCTTCCTAAAGGACTGCTCTAAATATCATACTTTAAAACAATATGTCTTTTTTTCCCCCCACAGAGAACAATATGATATGCCACCGTTGAATTAATATGTCCATGAAAAGTGAATATAATCTCCCCAGCAGATCCCCTTTCCAAAAGATTTACGATTTAATGAATTTTTTTATTTCTGACCAGCATGGAGTATTTAGTCGTTTTACACCTATCGGGACTCCTTCCCACCAAGGTGAGTGGGAGGGAATTCCCATCATCCAAATTCAAACTCCTTTCTTCCTTCTCTTGTCCCCGTAACACTTGCTGCTGATGTAAAGTTAAGAGTCCAGTTTTCACGTAACCTGGTTTTCTGTCAAAACTTACCCCCCCACACTCCCGACTCATTAATGTCACCTTGCTAATTGGAGCCAGGGCTACATGGAGAGAAGCTTATGAATAGTGTTTATGTAAAAGTCAATGCCTCCGAAAAATCTCTGGCTGCTGAGCTGCTCCAGGCAGGACTTCTGGCTCAGGGTCCTACTTTATCTTCCTCGTGGTCATGCTCTCAGGTGTAAATGCCAATAACACCTATGGCAGTAAAATATGAAGCCCCAAATAACATCCGTGGGTAACACCTTTATTTGGTGGAAGGGTAAGATGGAAATGAGCTGCCAAGGAGAGAGCCATCTTCAGCAATTATTAGCTACACAGCTAATATTCCTAATTATGCCACCAATTGATTTCTCCCAATGGCTCTCATCGCCTTGAAAATGGTAAATTGATTGCTCTGCCAGCCCTTCCCTTGGTGGATCCTGCTGGGATGTGTTGGCTTTTGGGAACGATGGCTGTGGTCCCCACTGGGACTCAGAAAGGGTGCTGCTGGGTGGCTGGACAGGAGCTTTAACCTCTCTCCTCCTGTGTCTTTTTTTTTTTTTGGGTGGGATAAGTGGAAAAAGCCAAAGAATAGTTAAAATCCTTGGGTGGACCAGTTGCTGGAGACCCACGTGGAATGCTGTGTGCTTTGGTGTTGTCTCTCCAAATCAGTGCTGGTCACTTGTCAAGTGGCGAGTGCCGACACAGTGTCCCCAGGCTGGACCCTCTGCCTGGAAAACCCAGGTCTCTGCCAGCAGGTTTTCACCAGGCTTTCTGCTTTCGGGCTTCAAAGAACAGATGCTGGAGGTCCATGACATCCTGAGGAGCTTCAGCTTCTGTGCTCTTAAAAAAAAAAAAAAATAAAATCTTCCTCTGGATTCTGGTCCTTATGGTCGTGGTGGTGAAGTTGGAAATACAGCTCGTTTGGGAGCTACAGCGTAGATGGAAACCAGCCCAAGAGGGGCTTTCTGGGAAAAAAAAAAACCCTAAAAATATATCTCATGAACCTTAAAACTAAGGGGTGGGTGGTATGGAGGAGAAAGGGAATACCTGCTCTGTGATTTCTCTTTTATTGCTGGGTTTGGTGGTTTATTCTAGCTTGGAGAAGTAGGAGCCTTGCCCTAGGATGGGTTGTGCTCGCCCTGGCTCTCTGGTTTTAGGAGGTCAGCTTCTTTCTGCCACAGCTTCCCCGGCTGTAAAATAGGGTAACGCTGTGGGTTTGGCAAGTGTGAACACCCCGTCCCCACTCAGCGTCACCACGTGTCCCCTTGTGCTGGCTTTCCCACCCTACCACGCTACGGCATCTCCTTCAGTTTGAGGCACCTCTGGCTTGTTCTCCTTCTGCAGAAGAGGACACTGGTCTCCTTGGAGCTGCCTGCAAGTAGGACTTGCCCTTTCCGTGCCTCTGCGATCACGGGTCGTGCCTTTCCACAGCAGGGAGGGTGGGTGCAGTGGATTTGGGGGGGTGTTACTTCTCCCTGCACTCCCTCTCCCCTTGGTTTCCTCATCTTGTGTCTTTTCCAAACCAGACAGGATGGAGCTGGACAGGAGACCAGCTCTGTGGCTTTCCTGATGGCTGCCGGGGGCTGCTTACGCTGCTTTAGGCATGGCTTGGCATTAAATGACTCGATTGTTTTCTGTTGGTAGGGGAAGTGAAGCTGGGCAGGACCGAAATTGCTTCTGCCTGTTGGAAATCCACGGCTTGTTTCCTTTCTGCCTGCGATTTCAGAGGTGACTCCTGAGGTAGTCATCTATTTATTCCTTTTGTTAGCCCGCTGGCGTGTTCCTCCATCCATCATCCAACCGGTGCAGCCCGGAACGTGACCGGGAGAGGACAGAGAACTAGCTGTCTTGGAAAAGGGAGGAAATGAGTGCTGCCTTCTCGGCCTGGCGCTGGCTCCCGGGACTGCAGGAAGCTCTTTTATATCTCCATACGCTTCACGGATCACAGCCCGATTTCCTTCAGGGCTCTCCTTGGCTTTAGCATCTCCATGGGGTGGTTGTGCTCTCCTGACCGGTGCCTTGTGCTCCACCTGGGCGTGAGGCTGCTGCTTTTTGGTGATGCTGCTCTTGCTGGATGCAGATCCTCCCTCGTGCAGTGGAGAAATGCTCCCCCTTTGTCCCTTTTTGAGGTAGAATGATAGAATGACTTTGCCCTTTTAACAAGGACAAGTGTAGGGTGCTGCTCCTGGGGGGGAATAACCCCCTGCACTAGGACAGGTCGGGGATGACCTGCTGGAGGGCACCTCTGAGGAGAAAGACCTGGGAGTTCTTGTGGACAACAGGATCAGGTGAAGTTGGAAATGGCCCTTGTGGCCAAGAAGGCCAATGGCAATGGCCTTGTGGCCAAGAAGGCCAATGGCATCCTGGGAGGCATCAAGAAAAGCGTGGCCAGCAGGTCAAGGGAGGTCATCTTGCCCCTCTGCTCTGCCCTGGGGAGGCCCCATCTGGAGCACTGGGACCAGTTCTGGGCTCCCCAGATCAAGAAGGAGAGGGAACTGCTGGAGAGGGTACAACAAAGGGCCACGAAGATGATTAATGGCCTGGAGCATCTCTCCTTATGATGAAAGGCTGAGGGACTTGGGTCTTTTTAGTCTGGAGAAGAGAAAGCTGAGGGGGAATCTGATCAATGCTTATAAATACTTGGTCTTTTCTCAGTGGTGTCCAGGGACAGGAGAAGACGAAATGGGCACAAACTTGAACAGAAGAAGTTCCACCTTAACCCGACGAGGAACTTCTTTCCTGTGAGGGTGGCAGAGCCCTGGCAGAGGCTGCCCAGGGAGGTAGTGGAGTCTCCTTCTCAGGAGACATTCAAACCCCACCTGGACACGTTCCTGTGGGACCTGCTCTGGGTGGACCTGCTTTGGCAGGGGATTGGACTAGATGCTCTCCAGAGGTCCCTTCCAACCCCATGGGATGCTGTGATTCTATGAATGGAATCATAGAACTGTTTGGGTTGGAAGGGACCTATATTCTATGATATTGAAGTGCTTCTCCACCCCACACATATTTGCACTTTGCCTTGTTGGCTTTCACTCTCACCTCCCACCCCCCCCAAAAAAAAAAGACTTTCTCGCACTTAAAGCTGTCAACTTGCCCTTTTTTTTTTTTTTTTTTTTAAATTGAATTGATTTGAGTTGGCAGGGCTGGGTGTTAGCTCCCATCTGCCTCCCAGTTGGAAAAGGAAGCCTTAAGAGAAAATGAGGATGCTTCCAGCCTGTGTCACCGACACCAGGGCTGTGGAGACTGTGAGAAATTCCTGATCCCGCCCCGTTAGTAAAAACTTAGATGGAGAAAAAAAAAAATATATATTGCTGTAATTTGGGTGGTTAAAGAAAATATAAATGCAGAACAATTAGACAAGCAGTTAAAGCAATCATCTGTCTTTTAGAGCCACGTTTTGCCCAGCACCCTCTGCTTGTCCCTCCTGCCATACCTATCTCTGGGGGTCAGAGCTCGCCCTTAGGTGTGTTTATCTCCAGCATATCTCCAGTTTATCTCCACACTCCAGAGCGTGGTGGAGCCTTGACCTTGTGCAGGGCCTCCCATGGTCTGGGGAAAGCAGAGCCTCCTCGCGGAAGGACCCCTGGAAAAACCCAGTGGTGCCCCATGAAGGTGACTCATCTCTCCCCGGGATGTTGCCACAGACTCCTCTGTAGTCAGCGTGAAGAGCTGCAGAGCTTTTGCTGTGTCCCCCTTCCTAAATAACTGGAGATGACTCGTTTTCAAGGAATCACCTTGCCTGGATAGCTTCATCTCCAAGGAGGTTTTTGGTCGCTGGATAGTCTGAAGATCACATCTTTTGGGACACCTGCTGGGACTGTCAGCAGATACCAACTAATCATGGCAAGCAGGTAGCACCTTGACCTTCTGCTGATCTTATCTGGGGTGCCCAGCTTCCTCTCAGCTCTGCTTGATGTGTTTTAGGCAGGTGGTTTCATACTTTGCAGGCTTTTTTCCTGAGGCTGGGTTGTTTTGCTCACCACCCAAGTGTTTCATCCGTGAACACTGAGCAAAATCTGGCTTTCATAATGGAAATGGGAGTGGGCTCCATCCCTCCTGCGTGAGGGACCTGCTTGCTATAAAAAATAACCGGAGGGAGGAACCTGGAAAGGGCAGGGAGGGCTCTGCTCTCAGCAAATGCAGGAGCAGGGAGGTGGCCTGTGACTCCTGGGCAACCAGCAGCGTTGCGGCTGCAGATGCTGGCCAGTGTTTTTGGAGAGCTGTGGAAGAGATTGTGCTACTTGATGTTATTTTCTGGCACACCAAGGAAGGAGAAACCACTCCGCTTGCTTTTTTGTCTGAATAACTCTGGAGTTCTGCTAGAGTGCCTTTATTTGTATTTTATTTTTCTTCCCTAGGATTTTCAGAGCCCAATTTAGCCAAAGTGCTTCAGTACACGCTTATTTTTAAACTTAATCCTGTTTTTTGGTCTGAACTCGTTGTGCTTCAGTTCTGCCAACATGCACGGAGTTGGGCAAGCACTCACAATTTAAGCAGATGATGAAACTCATTGCTCACCACCAGCTGTAATGTTTGGAGGACCTCATACTGGGAGAGTAGAGGTCAGGCAGGGGGACAAGGTATCTTACATCTCACCCTCTTCCTCTGAGGGATGGCAAGAGATTCATCTCTCTCTTCTCCTCCTTCCCTGGCACCTAAACCCCCCAGCAGTGTTGGGTAGTGGTGGATAGCATGGTCCAGGTGGCCTCTTGCAGTCTTAGAATGGGTTGGGTTGGAAGGGACCTTAAAGATCATCAAGTTCTGACCTCCCTGGTCAGAACTAGGGTGAGGCTCCTCACCTCCCACCAGACCAGGTTCCTCAAAGCCCCATCCAGCCTGGCCTTGAACCCCTCCAGGGATGGGGCAGCCACAGCTTCTCTGGGCAACCTCTTCCAGTGTCTCACCACCCTCAGAGTGAAAAATTTCTTTCTGGTATAGATATATAGATATCTGGTATCACCCTGTCCTGCTGCAGGGTGACATTTTGAGCTTGGTAGCAGCCCGGGGTAAGTTCCACCACGCATTTTTGGAGCTGCAGGAATTCTGTTACCTAAATACCTAAATTAATCTAAGATGAATTTTCTTTTTGCTGGCCCAAAAGCTGAAGCTGATTGTGTGCCTTCGCTTGCAGGGGTGTGAAAACGATGCTCCTTGATGGGGGCAGAATTAAGGCTGAGAAATGGAGCTCAGTTAAAACAACAATCTGTTTTTTTTATTCTTTTTTAAATCATTAAGGCTGCTCCGCCAGCAGTTAGGAGTCCTTTTAACCCTTGCTCTTTATAAACGGGTCCCTTCTACCACAAAATAAAAATGTCTTATTTTTTTGCCACGTCCCTGTCTTGCTTTCAGCTTGGGAACTCGTTTTGGGTGCTTTCATGGAAAAACATGTTCTCTTTTTTTTTTTTAAGTGTGGTATGCCAGCACGGTTTTCATGCAAGCTTTTAATTGCCTGTGGAAATAGGATTAAGCATCTCGGGGTGGGGGGGAAAAACCAAAATATATTCTTTCGTAGGGGTGTCCCATCCCTCGGAGCTGTCAGCACCGTTGGCAGGTTTTGCGTCCTGGGACGGACGGACGGACGGACAGACACCGCTGGAGCCAAGTACAGACCTACCCCCTTCTGTTCCACGGGCCGTTTTAATCACCTGCTTTTCCTGTGCTGAGGGAGGAGTGTTAAAGAAGTGGATTTTCAACTTTAGTGAGTGAGTTTCCAGTTCTCTGCCACTTTTCCCTGGCATTAATTTTGCTTGCCCTGGGTGAGGTCAGAACCCGCTGCCTCTCCTTCTCAATATTTTATACTGGTGGGGGAAAAAAAAAAACAAACCAGAAACCAGCTAGAAACATGTGGGGGGTTTTTTCCTCCCTCTTGCTTTTGAAATTATTTCTCCTCTTTTTTGCCACCTTTTTCGGTTTTCCTCTTCCTTTCCCCCTCCCCCCTTTTTTCTTTTCTCTTTCTTTTTTCCTTCTTTCTTGCTTTTTCTCCTTTTTTTTTCTTCTTTCTTGCTTTTTCCCCTTTCTTTTTTCCTTCTTTCTTGCTTTCCCCCTCTTTGCCCCTCTCTCTTTTTCCTCTTTCTTCCCAACCTTTTTCTTTCCTTTTTTATTTATTTTTTCTCTTTTCCTCTCTCTGTTTTCCTCTCTTTTCCTCTTTCTTCCCAACTTTTTTCTTTCCTTTTTTATTTACTTTTTCTCTTTTTCTCTCT
>BJBW01008885.1:0-13189 GCA_004320125.1 Scolopax mira
CAGGGGGTGGGGGTGACCCAAGGGCAGGACCCGGCACTTGGTCTTGTTGAACCTCATCCCGTTGGCCTTGGCCCATCCATCCAACCTGTCCAGATCCCTCTGTAGAGCCTTCCGACCCTCCAGCAGATCAACACTCCTACCTAGTTTGGTGTCATCTGCAAACTTACTGAGGGTGCACTCAATCCCCTCATCATTATTGCACCTCTAAACCCTGCTCCCTGCATGAAGTGACTGACCCTTTGGGTCTGCCTTGACAGGCCTGCCTTGACAGAAACCCTGAAGCCTTCAAGCCCAAAATTGGGAAAGGAAAGGAAGGAGAATCGGATCGGAGACACAGCAAAGGGTGTAACTGTAAACGCTCGGGATGTCTCAAAAACTACTGTGAATGTTATGAGGTACGAAGCGTTATCTCATCTTCAAAATACTGGCTGTTTCCCTTTAGTGCTGCAATTTCTTTGATTTGCTTTGTCTCTTCTTTGGATTGCTGTAATATTCTCTTCCTTTCTATTAGTATAATGTTATCTCTTCTTCCAGAAGTTTGCACGTAGAAAGCCATGTATGTGGCAAAATTGATCACTTCTGTTGTATAAGTTTAATTTTAAACCACGCAGCAACGTTGAACTCGGGCTTGGATTTGTCTTTTACTGAAAAGTAGTATTTGCAAAAGAAATGTACTGCACCAAGTCCCTAGGAGGAGTTGAAGCAGCATCCCCTGTGTGCTCTGGGATACCACATGTCTGTGGAAGGCACAAGCTGTTCTGTCAGCTCAGTGATCCATGGGTGGATGTAGAGACAGGGGCAGACTGACCTCCCACAGCTCAACCACCCAAGTTCTAAGTGAAGAAGGGGATGAGTGGGAAACCATTGATTTTGCATGTAATTTAAGTATCTCAGTTTGGCATCTCAGTTTGACATCTCAGTTTAGAGAGAAAACTACTGCCTGATTGATAAGAGATTAGAACAAACCATCTCCCTCTTGTTGTGGCTTGATGTCAAGCAGGTTTCTCATGTTTTGCTTGTCCGTTTCAGGCAAAAATCATGTGTTCTTCCATATGCAAATGCATCGGCTGTAAAAATTTTGAAGAGAGCCCCGAGCGAAAGACATTGATGCATTTAGCAGATGCTGCAGAAGTGAGGGTCCAGCAGCAGACCGCTGCAAAGACCAAGTTATCCTCCCAAATCTCAGACCTGCTGACGAGGCCGACACCAGCACTCAGCAGCGGCGGTGGGAAGTAAGTTAACGCAGCGCTCTGTTTCACTGGCTTCTGATGTCTTTCTTTCCAGTGTACGTGACAGGTATGTCCCTGTCACCTTTGAATGTTCTCTGTGTCAGCTGTAGAAGCTGGAAAGCTCAGGTGAGTGGAGCTTTTTTTTTGTTCATGCAGCTGTGCTTTCTGAGATGTGACGAGCTTAGCTCAGGTGGTGTCTTCTCCTAGTTTCCCCAGGTGCTCGCAGAAAGCATGAAGTACAAATGTCCCATTTCCTGAGAGGATGCCCTCAGAGTAAAAGCTGGAGAATTGTTCTACGTCCCTTGGGCATTTCAAAGTCTGTTTCCAAGTGTCAGTCTGTGAAGGCAGGCACCAAAGCACACGCCGGTTCACTGGACTCTAACCATGGCTTACTCTCTCCCTGGTGGTTGTCTAAAGGCTCTTGGAAGCAGTGGGACCGATGAGATCTCATCATTCCGTGTACTAAAAAGTTTTGCCCTGCCCTGGAGTTGTGTTTCTGCCGAGAGTGAGTGGATCTTTCTCTTTCTTTCAGGCTGCCCTTTACGTTTGTAACGAAGGAGGTGGCCGAGGCCACCTGCGAATGCCTTCTCGCCCAGGCTGAGCAAGCGGAGAAAACGGGCAAGTCAAAAGCGGCAGCGGAGCGTATGATCCTGGAGGAGTTTGGACGGTGTTTGATGAGGGTTATTAGCTCTGCAGGGAAATCCAAAAGCGACCCTTGTGCCATGAACTGCTGACTCGTGCACGTGAGCCGTAACAAAGCGGACTGAACAGAACACTTAAGGCACAGGGACACTTTTGGTTTGGCAGAGAGGATTTAATAATATTTGTTAATTTGGTGCTTGTTGTAAATTGACCTGTAAGATTGAAATGAGAAAATCTTTTATAACAAGATGTAGAGCCTTTTAAAACTCAGCTAAATCCTCTTATACTTAAGACAATGCCTAAAGGTCAATTCTTCTTCCCCATGTACAGCTTTTACCTTAGGTTTCTTAAAAATTAGCTGTATTCTCCCCTTTCCCACAGAATAATTGCCTGAAGGGCATATATAAATTATTATGATATATAATATTTACAGCGTATGGAGTTGCATCACTTTGCGTATACAGGAAAAAACAGGTATGTTAACAGCCAAGTGACACTTTTCGTGACAGACCCAGGTATCAGTGATGCAAGATAGTTCTGAAAACAATTGTGTAAAAATTAGCATCTAAGTGGAAGGTAGTACTTGTATTTAGGACCTGACACAGCACGTTCCCTTAGTGCGTGGAGCACTGTGACACAGGTAGGCAATAATACAGAGAAGGTTTCTTACCGATTTAGTATTGGACAAGTGGTGGAGAATCTCAAGTGGAGCAGGGGAATTTTTTCTATGGGGATGTGGCTGAGAGCTCAGATGGTTCTTAAGCTGGAACCTGAAGGCTAAGACAGTGGTGGCCTGTTCTTAAAGGTGAGGAAGAGCAGCCAGGCCACAAAGGCAGCGTGTCTGCCCGGTGTACAGTGTCACCTAAGTGTGCAGCATGTGGATGCTGTTGCTTGGGCAAAGCTTGGTTTTCCAGAGGTCTCCAGCCTCCCTGGAGGTAGGGCTGCACGCTCTGGTGTGTGGTCTAAGATCCAGCAATAACCCTGGAGAAGTGTTTAAGCCTGAGGAGCTGAGGTCACACGATTCGGTGGAACTACAGGTGTCTTAATGAGGACTTGAGACAATCTGCATCCGCACCAACTTGCAAATGCAGGTAGAGATCATGTTCAGCCAGTGGTGGGTTCTCGAGATGTTGTTTCTCTGTGTGTTGGCAATTTACTTTGTGTGAGGGCGTGGGGTTTTTCGTAGTGTTGTTTAGAATGACTGTGAGAACTGTCACCAGAGAGGATGCCAGCACAGAATTAGGATTGCTCCCAAAACAGATCCTTTTACACAAAGCGATGAGGCAGGGGAAATCTGTGTATAGGCTAGGACAGGGAAGTTTTTTCAGTGTTTGTTACAGGCAATCTCAGATGACATTTTTTTATAGTGGAACACATTTGCAAAATGAACCTGGTAGGTTACTTACCTACCGTGAACATCAGTAACTACGTTTTAATCACAGGTATTTTTATTACTTCTCTCGTTGAAGCCTGAACTAGCTGGGTTTTTCCAAACGCAATTTTGTATTCCTCGTGTAAAACTGTAAAATACAGAGAAATGCAGCAGAGCTCTTCCTCTAGGTTTTCTAGGAGGGCCAGGCTGGGGAAAGAGAGGGGCTGGGCAGTTCAGTGCCCACGCCTGCTGTGGCAATAGGGTGGGAGGATGCTTCACTCCTGTCTTCACCCCACAGGCCTGGGCCCTTTCACCCCACTGAGCAGGGCCCTTTCTCCTTCACCTTCCTCTGGTGCCTCTTCAAAATGCCTAGGGGGCAGGAAGGCCCTGGGAGGCAGCAGACAAGGTTTGACCTGCCAGATGGCATCTGAAGGGCCCTTCAGGGCTGCCTTTAACACCTCCCTGAGCATAACTAGCAACGACACTGAAAAGGGAATCCACCTCTTGTGTAAGTAAATGCCATTATTTTTTTTTCCGTAATTAGGACTTGGATTTACTAAAAAAATCAGTGCAGTAACTTTACATGTAGATAACGCGACTCTTCAGTTTACTTCTAGTGACCTAATATAGTATGTCCAGTAAGATTTGTATAAATGTAAATTAGTGTAAGTGAATAAAGTAATACCTACTTACGTTATTTTTCAAACAGATTGCAATATGCCTTCTTTTGTTTAGACTTCAATCCGTGTTAATTTTGTATATATTCCATGTCTTACTCTAAATTGCACCTTTTGTGATGTGTATTTATATACAGTGTGCAAAAACACTTGTGAAATTTAGATGACAGTTGTAATTATGTATGATGGCATTGCTTGAGAATATTTTGCTTGTAAAGACTTTGAAGGTGCAATCAAATGCTCTTAGATCTTCTATTTTGTTTTGAACAAGCTTTCTCAAAGGTTAAGCTTGGATCCCTCTCTCCCCCCTCTCTGGTGTAGAATGTGTGGATTGGTTTTTCTACTTCCTTAGCCATTTGCATCAAACTGCTGGACGAGATTTACAGTCAAGTTCATCCAGTTACATAAAAATAATTGGAAATGGGGCAAGGGTTCATTTTCTAGTTCTGTTTACATCTAAAAGTAGAAAAAAAAATAAATTTATATTTACTAGACCTATTCAAAGAATACACTTTTCTATATTGTACAAATAAAACAGTCAGATAAATCACAAAGAAAAATAAACATTTATACTATTCCGTAAATACAATTTTTATTTATTTTTTTTGCACTCCTTCAGCACTGACAAGTACACACAGAAGATTTTCTCTGAAATATTAAAATAAATCTGTTAACACCAGGCCTGCTTCTGATGCAAGTTCTGGCTTGGATTTTCAGAATGAGATGGAATCCTACCAAGGATTGACCCCCAGTTACTGGCGTGCTGCTTGGCAGGGCATTTGGCTCCTAAAGAGCCAAAATGCATCAGCCAAGCCAGCGCTGGGTAGTTTAGCCCACATGATAATTTCTTTTAAATTCAGAAAAAGCATTTTTATTTTGTTCACCGGCTGGACAGCAGGCAGGCTCGGGCTGCGACACCCCTGAGGACGGCACGCAGAGCCCCCAGAGAGAATCCTGGGCAAAAACACCTTCGAAGCAGAGCTTATGGAGAGCCTTGGACTTGCCGGGTACCAACATGCTTTTCTTTCTTGTGGTGTTTGTGTCTCTTCACCTCTCTCTCGGGGAGGAGGTTTGTGAGCAGAGGTGTATCATTCCTCAGTTGCGCTAAGGAGCTCGAGTCAGTGAAGGGAGCTCAGGCTTGGTTTCCACAAAGTAAAAAAACCTGGATTTATTTTGTGCATCCAGTTTAATCCAATTTTTTTGGCAGCTCGGTGGTGTATCCGATCCATGCTCAGGAAGGCTCAGGAACGGTGTTAGGATGTGGAGTGGATCAAAGATGGTACTGGGCTGAGCTTTCCCCGTTCCCCCTGGCTGCTCCCAGAGAGGGCTCTCCCTTCCCTTGGGCTGCAGTAGAGGAGTCGGAGAAGGAATGAGGTGCTCAAATTGACTTAGCAGCAGGGTTGGACCTCATGGAGGGCATGGTACTAACAAGAGTGTTTCAAAGAAAGGTGGTGAACATCTGAGCAAGTAGATGCTGGGAAGAGAAAGCAGCAAAAGACACTGAAGGAAAAGGAGCGGTGCAGAAAATCACTCGGTTCCAGTTGTGGAGTTAGGAGTGCTGAAAAATTCCACACCTTTTCCAGTGTGACTGCAGCCAGAAGTATCTGTGGTGGGACAACAGCAGGTCTGTATTTTTGGAAAATAGTGGCAATTGGTACATTTTCAGGTTTTCTTTTAATATTGAATAGCCTTGTTAATTAAACTGCCTTTTTGTGTGTGTGTGCAAGAGCCTTTCCAGCTGGGAGGAGGCTTGGTGTGAATCAAGCAAGGCAAGCTCGCTCTTTCTGGGGGTGCAATCCACCTACCACTGGAACAACATTTGCCAGTTGTCCTAAAAATTGCCTATATATGGGAAGGAAATAGTTTTTTGTAAAGTCTCTTGTAGCTGGAAAGGCTCCACCGGCTTCAGTGTGGCTTTTCACATAGGTAATTGGAAAAAAAAAAAAAGCCTATAGAGGTTTTTGTTTGTATTTCCAGCAGAGAAAACACAAAGTTCTGCAGAACTTTTGAGGAATTCAGTGCAGCAGCTCTGCTCCCACCATGAGGGAGGAGGAAGAACCCCAACCGAGCAGGGGGAGTCTTGTCCTGTCTCTGGTGGGCAGAGTGGCAGTGCCAATAGTATTCCTGCTTTGGGACACACTGCATCACCATTTTTCATCCCATCTCCAACACGCAGCCCCCAAAGTAATTGAACGGCCAGTTTTGTAGGAAATAGTTGCCTTCTATCTCCATAGGTGCAACTGCTGTGGTGTATGGCAAAGGAAAACCATTTAGCAGCAGTTAAGGACAGAATTCCTCGTTACAGGTACAGCACTGCACACCAAGGCAGCGCTCACGAGACCCCCCTGGAGCTCTGGGTCCAGCTCTGGAGTCCTCAGCACAGGAAGGACATGGAACTGTTGGGACGGGTGCAGAGGAGGGCCACGAGGATGCTCAGAGGGATGGAGCCACCTCTGCTGTGAGGAGAGGCTGAGTTGGGGTTGTTCAGCCTGGAGAAGGCTCTGGGGAGACCTCAGAGCAACCTTCCAATATCTGAAGGGGCTAGAGGAGAGCTGGGGAGGGACTCTGTGTCAGGGAGTGCAGTGACAGGACAAGGGTTAAGGGTTTTAAATTGGGAGAGGGGAGATTGATTGAACCAGGAAGAAATTCTTTGCTCTGAGGGTGGTGAGACCCTGGAAGAGGTTGCCCAGAGAAGCTGTGGTTGCCCCATCCCTGGAGGGGTTCAAGGCCAGGCTGGATGGGGCTTGGAGCAACCTGGTCTGGTGGGAGGTGTCCCTGCCCAGGGCAGGGGGTTGGAGCTCCATGATCTTTAAGGTCCCTTCCAACTCTACCCATTCTGTGATTCCTTGCCACAGGGATGAACTGGCTGAAGAAGCCTATCCTACTCGGTAGCATCAAATCTATGATTCAAGTGATCGGTGGAAACACCACCTGAAGAGGAGTCTGCCTGGTGCCCTGGGCTGGGGGAGACTGAGCAGCTCTGGGAGAACAGGGCCGTGTGGCATAGCTGAGTGGGTGACTAACAAACTCAACAACTTTTTTGCCTTGGTCTTCACTGGCAACCTCTCTCCCCACAGCTCGAGTGGGTGGACTGCAAGACAGGGAACTGGGAGAGAAAAATCCCTTCTGCTGTAAGAGAAGATCAGGTTTGTGACCACCTGAGGAACCTGGACATCCAGCACCTCCAGGGGACACTCTGCAGTGTCCCCTACCACTTTCCAGGCATCTCAAGCAACCATTGCTCATCCTGACCTGCCACACATATCACGTGTGCTGCCCTGCCTGACTGCTAGATGGAAGACAGGATCAGCTGAACTCCCTCGCTTTGCTCAGCCAAACAATCAGATGGTTTGCTCATCGACAGCAGTTTTGCTGGCAAAATCATGGAAAGACACCGTATCACTTCCTCACCTACATCTGGCCATCAGCTTCAGCAGGGGACAACCATCCTTGGAAGAGCAAAGCACTCATGACTCTACATGGGTTTGGCTGAGGGAAACAAATGTGCTGAGGGCAACAAATGTGTTCCCTCCACTTTCTTCAACCTGTGCCTTCCACAGTGGTATTTCAAGTTCAGGTGTTTGGTGTGGCTTGTTCTGATGTTTAAGTAGCATCGTGTTATTTGCTTTACTAAGTTTGTGTAGTGATTGTCGACACGCAACTCCCCATCAAAGAAGTGGTTTGTGAGGGTGGGGAAAAGGGAACTTCCTCCCAGAAGCTCCTGCAAAACTTTCTGTTCTAGAGACAAATGCCACAACTCAGTGGTTTTGTGGCCATCTCCTGCGTCGCCGTACCGGTTCAGGACTCCTTCTGAAACGTTTGTTACGCGACACACGCTGGCTGAGGGCAGGCTCACTCCACCTAACTTTTTAATGTAGAGCAGCGCCCCACGCCTCGGCCTGCTCTCATCTGGCTCAAAGAGAGAGGCCAGACAGGCCTCACACTGCAACTCAGAAGCCAGTTGCTCGGCAGTGAGGCCTGCAGCACGGGTGACGCTCTCTGCACGCAGCGACAGGTCCGTCAGCGCCGAACCCTGCGAAAGAAGGCCTGCCCAGCAGAGGGACTTTACTGGGGGTGTCTTCCCACGAGCTGGGTTATACTGAGCACGAATGCTGCCGAGGGTCAGGTCTCTCCTGCGAGACAGGAATACGTCCAAGGAGCTCGTGCTGCCCGGAGCCAGGCTGCAGCCCGCCAGCAGTTGGTGATAAGCAGCTTGGAAGGCGGCGCAGGTGGGATTCCCCCTGCTGCCACAGATTTGCTGGAGGGCCCCGAGAAACACCTCTAGTGGGTCAAGGCTGAAGGCGTAGGTGAGGAGGTGGTGGGACGGAGCACCTTCTGGACAGGTGTAGTTGGTGTAAAGCCACTTGAGGCTTTCAGCATTGAGCAAGAAACTCATAAATCCTAGTTTGCGTTTGCTCTTAATAATGAGTCTCCCCATAGAGTCCGTTAAGGTGACGAAGCAGCTCTTGGCCTCGTTAAAGAGGTGGCTTATTTTGGTGTAATTTCCAGCTATCAAAGACCCCTTAAGTCCTTTTCTGCAGGGACCCGTGCCATGAAATACATCGCATAGACGGCTCATCAAACGCAGGAACTTGGCCGTACCGCTGCAGTTCTGGAATGAGGCCAGGCCCAGCTTCTGGAGGTGTTCCAGCGCATCAGCGACACCCTCGCTGAACAGTGGGGTAGCCAAGTTGACCTTCAGGTGGTAACTCTGCTCACTCCCACCATGGACTGACTTGGGACCACACGGCTCCAATACCCTCTGCTCCTGCAAAGCCGCCAGCTCCACCACGTGCTGCCACTTCACGGTGTCACCGAGGAACTCTATCTTCTGGAAGCTCTGCAGAGCGTTCCTTATCAGCTGGAGCGCGTGGCAAACGTCAAAAAAGTACACAATGCTGCGAGCAGAGCCAGGGGGATGCTGGAAAGCACACTCAATCCTTTCAGGATCTATCCTGATCCCCAGAGCTCTGGCAGTCTCAGCACCACGAGCGGTGGTGCCTGATGTCACGGCCAGCACCGTGATACCAACGTTGTTCAGCTTATTAATGGTCTGACGAAGCAGCTGAGCGAGGAAGTGGCCAGTTGTGCTGTTCACGAGGAAGTAGCCAAGCGGAGCCGTCCAGGGACTCGAGATGCCAACTGCCATGAGGATTATTGCCTCTGAGGCCAGTGGAGCTTCATCAGCATCAAGGACGCCTGCTCCCAAGTCAACAAAGCCTGTGAGGTGCTGGGTCTGCGGGTCCCACTCCCGACGCTTCTGCAGAGCCACGTCTTGGACCATCAGGGCACAGTAGCAATAGGAATGTTCCCCTCTCTCCACCTTTTCCTGAAGGCGGAGAAAAATGTTGTTGCTGAAGCCTGCAGTGGCTTCGTTGTTAGACAGCCAACTGGGAAAGAAAAAGGAGGATGCCATTAGGAGACATGAGTGAGAAAACCGAAGTACCACTTAGGAGGTGGTCAGCCATGTCCAGAGCTGTAGAGCAGACTAAGACACAGAGGATAAAGCAAGCAGCCCTGCCTTTTTTAGTGCATATTCTGAGTTTTTCTCACACCCTAGGGATGGGAAGCCAAAGTACTGCCCATAAAGGGATGAAACGCAGCAGCTTCCTGCCTCTCCAGGACAACAGGGGGAAAAAAAAAGAAAATTAATGCAACACAGAAGTGTCCATTGGGCACTGCAGAGGGCCAGCAACACCAGGTTGCTCTCCTTCACAAATAGCTTTCTCCACACTGTACATTTCAGTCAAGCCTGGAAGATGTGAAGCCTCAACAGCCCAGGTGGAAAGCTACTCTCCTCTGTGAGCTCTCTATTCACTGCCTCCTGGTGCCCCTTGGAGCAGATTCTTTGGAGAAAACAGTGTTATCTGATACTGAAATACCTCCTTTCTGTGACTCTGAAACAGACCCTTGTCAAGATTGACAACATCCCCGAGTCCCTGTGGGGCACGGGGAAAAAAAACAAAGCTCCAGTCTAACTGCTTTCTTTATGCAGGCCTTCACCATCTCATGTTCTCGACTTCTCCCTTCTCCAGAAAACAGTCCCAAAGTTTCCCATGTGTAGCCCTATCGGGTTTGTTTTCCTCTGTTGCTACTTATTCCTATACCTCTCTCTCCTCCCTCGATTTTGGCTGTTGCTGGAGCTCTGCAGGTGTTAACACTGCCTCCTGCTGCCTCTTTTTACATGGACCTTACTCGGATCTCCCCTTCCTTCCACTATTTGCTCCTCCCTCCCCTCTCAGAAGCCTACACCACACACCACGGGGCAAAAGCAGGTGCCAAGGTGGGAAAGCACCTCTGTTTCTCTGCATTCCTCCTCACTGAGCAGTAAAACACATATAGTAACTACAGCAGCTGAGGCCCTGAAATGTAGCTTCTTTGTCACACCCTCACTTATCTAGCAAAGGCCATGCTTTCTCTAAAATTGTTAATGTGAGATGAAATGTATCAATATTTCATGACATTTTCTTCCCGCTCTGCTTCTGTTACTAATAAAAAACCACTTCTGAATGCTTTCAGGACAGACCGGTGGCACCTATTTCTACCTGAAAATACATTATAAATAAACGAATAAAAACTTGCTTGGTCAAGCTGTAAGGATGAGGGAGAGGGACAATTTTCCGTAGATAATCATAGGCCTTAATATGGTAGAGGTGGAGAATACAAGCAAATTGCTTCATTTCTGGTGAGTACTCTGCCATCTGCCTCCAGCTGTGCAACTCACAAGGCAAATCTGCTTAAAAAAACAAAACAAAAAAAACCAAAACGAGGTCAGCTTTAGTGAAGCAAACAAAGAGGTGATAACTGAACTGAGGGATGTATATGTATAATACAAACACACTGCAGAACCCAAGGGCACCACTGGGGGATGAAGCCTGGTGTGCAGAACTCAGCAATAACACCACCATGCCTCACTCCTTCCCAGGATGGGGGGGTGGCCAGGGGGTGGGTGTCCCATCAGACTGAGGCCAAGTCCCCAACACATCTTCCCCCTTTTTTTTTTCTCCATAGTTTTGAGTAAAGTGGAGTGCTCCTTAAAAACTGTTGTAACAGGAGAGGAAACTGTTCCAGCACTGGAAGAGGTTGCCCAGAGAAGCTGTGGCTGCCCCATCCCTGGAGGGGTTCAAGGCCAGGCTGGATGGGGCTTGGAGCAACCTGGTGTGGTGGGAGGTGTCCCTGCCCATGGCAGGGGGTTGGAACTCCATGATCTTGAAGGTCCCTTCCAATTCTAACCATTCTGTGATTCTATGATTAACTTACAGATGACTCTGCAATTCGAAGCGGCTTCTTCAGGTTATATTATTACTCTTAACAGAGTGCTTCTGGACAGTGTAAAAGATGATGTTTTCCTAATTAAGAATATCATCAAACCACCAGTCAGCTGGCCCACTCCGATCTAACAGCCTTGGTGAGGGGGCTGACCTGAGCACTGGTGCCAGCCTCAAGCAATTGAATTTTTCAGCAAGATTTTAACTCTTTGCAGGATTGCTTGTTGCCTTCTGGACCTACAAAGCCTTTGCACTGCAGCAGCACCGGATCTCTGGGTGTCTCACCGTGGGGGTTACCAATGCCATAAAGTCAAGCAAATACATAAAACGGAGCGGGGGTGGGTTACAGAGCCTGAAGCCCCCCTGCCTCAGCAGCCACCCCCTGCAATACCTGGGAACTGGGCCTGCAGCAAACTCACGGTTTCCTCAGGAAGCTGCTGCTTCTCCACCAGCTCCCAGAGGATGCTGGCCACGGCCCGGGGCTGCTGCTCAGGGGGGCATCTCTCTGGGGTGGGCGCCTGCTGCTGCGCCTCCCCGCCGCCCCCTGTCCGCCGCCGCCCCCTCAGGCTGTAGTTGTGGTCGCCGGCGGTGACCCCGGTACCGGGGGGGCTGGGGAGAGGCTGCTTCACCCCTCGGGCCGGGGGGCCGCTCCTCCGCCCGGCGCCCGGCGGCTCCTGGCGGGAAGAGGAGAGAAGAGGTCAGGGCATACACGCACCGACGGGGGCCGGCGCGGAGGGGAGGGGGAGGGAAGGGCAGCCGCCCCCTGCACGCACCGGTCGGGGGAAGCGGGAGGGCACGGCGCCCCGCCGCAGCTTCCGCCGCAGGCCGTAGCGCTCGAAGTCGGCCTCGGCGAAGTGCCGCGAGCAGAGGATGGCGCCAGGGCCGGGCCGCCAGGCGTGGCGGCTCCGCGGGTCCACGCGGTTCACGGCGCGGATCCATTCGCGGCGCTGCGCGGCGTCCACCGGGAACCTGCGGGAGAGGAACGGAGGGAGGGAGGGAGGGAGGGAGGTGCAGGCGGGAGGGGGTGTCCCGCCCCTCCCCGCCCCGCCCAGGCAGTGTCCGCGGTGCCCCCACAGGGCAGGCCCGCACTCACTGGTGGAAGGAGATGCCGCGCTCCCGGCTCCGCCCGTTGTCGCGGGCCGTGCAGCCCAGCGCGGAGCAGCTCCGCGTCATGGCCGCCCCGCAGCCACCGCCGCGCCACGCACACAACGCGCTCGCCTATTGGCTGTCGCCGCCGCCCGCCCTCCCACCTCCCTCCTTCCCATTGGCTCGCGAGCCACTACTCTCCCTGAGGGAAGCCGCTATTGGGCACCGCGGACGCTGTTTGCCCTTCGTGTGGCAGCGCTGCAGTGACGTAGGAATAGCAATCGAGCCAACCGGTCGCAGCAGTAGAAGAGAAAGCAGCCAATGAGAAGCGGCAATCCTCGTAGCCAATGGGAGTAGCGCCTCCAGCCCCTATATATAGCGGGGCCGGGGGAGCTAGCTGTCTTTCCCGCCGCGCGGCGGTGGTGGTGCGTGGGCTGTGGTTCCTGTGCGCGGCTGAGGGATGTCTGGGGGTGGGCTCACTGCCCGCGGGCGCTCGGCCGCACGGAGCCGGGAGCCGCCGCTGCCCCATGGGACCGAGGCAGTGGGCACGGCGTCTGCCCCCTGAGCGGCCGCGGAACTGGGAGGCGGCGGCAGCGGAGCTGTGCTCCGGCTACCGTGAGAGGTGGGTTGGGGGCCGCAGCCAGGAGCCGCGTCGTTTCCCTCTCTCTCTCTCTGTGGAGGCCGGTGGGTCACCCGTTGCGGTGGCCGGGTCACTGAGTCACGCATGCCGGTGCTCCTACACCCTCACCCCGTCCGATGATGAGCTTGGCTGCTGTTCACATCATGACCGCGCCGTGATTACTGCTGTTGCTCTGAGGAGGACAGGCGGCACCGCTGCCCCTTTTCCCCCGCTTCCCCCAAACCCGCCCGTAACTCTTGTCCTCCCTCTCCCCCAGGGCCCAGCGCCGCTCCCGC
>BJBW01008885.1:13507-23756 GCA_004320125.1 Scolopax mira
TGCGGGTCTGGTAGCGCTCCCTTGGTCGCTGGCCGGCCCCACTGACCCCGCACGGTACTTAGGAGGTGGGGGGAGAAGGGGACCCTTCCTTCAACACTCTTCCAGGGTGTTGAAAGGACCCCAAAAAATGAGGCGGTGGAGGCCTTTCAACCGTTTTTCGTTCTCTGCTGCGGATGTCTGGGGCCAAGGGTCTATCTAGGGAGGGTTTTACGGAGGGTGGGTTTGTTTTGTGGGGTGAGGCTGAAGGCAGCTGTAGGGTGTGTTGCTTCCATGCTGCTGGAAGAGGGGCTTTTCGGAGCAAGTGGAAGCTTTGCCCGCGTTTTATTCTGTTAAGGTTTCCTCTACGTGTCAGCCTTAGCCTGCTGAGGAAGAATTTCCTCCCTCCCTTCCCCCTTGGTGTCCCCTGGAGGGGAGGGCTTAAGTGTCTCGCTCTCTGTGGGATATCTTTAGGAAAACCATTACCCTGGCTGCTTCTGCCAAGTCCTAATGGAGCTGCTGAATCCAGGGCAGCGCTCTCTCCCCGGGCTTATTTCAGCATTGCCTTTCTTGGTTTTATTTTTCAGCAAAATGTGGCTGAAAGAAATTGATCGGACTGCCATGCAGGCATGGAGCCCTGTCCAGCAGCACCCCATTTATCTGGCAACAGGTGAGTTTCTGGGAAGAATGTGCCATCAGGCTACATGTCGTGGCTGCCGTCAGGTGACTGGTCATAATCATTGTTGTAATTGAAAGTTTTAGGAGTTATTTTGTGCCTTGAAGGCTGGAGCAAGGCATATAGTGTGGTGCCTTTAGTGGAGTTCAACTGTTGTGCATGAAAAGATGTTTTCCTTTCTGCAAGTACCAGCAAGCATCATTTTCTTCCTGACAGGGTTAGGTGACAGCAAACGTGACCCCATCTCTGGGTCCTTTTTGGAAGGGTCATGATTTTATGCCCCTCCTTGTGCTGCTTTTGCAGTTGCTTTTTTGTGTATTGTAGCTTTCTCACTGCCAGGCATGTTTCTTTGCAGGTACATCAGCTCAGCAGCTGGATGCAACCTTCAGCACAAGTGCTTCTCTAGAAATATTTGAGTTGGACTTAGCAGACCCTTCGCTGGATATGAAGTCCTGCGCCACCTTTTCCTCTCCTCACAGGTAGGCAGTGTGGTTGTAAGGGAAAAGTAGCGGCTGTGGAACTGTTGTACCTGTGGAAAAGCTGCTTTAGGAGGTTTATCTGCATTTGTGAAGGAGAGAAGCAGAAGTTCAGTGCTGAAGGATGGAGGCATGGGAGTGCCATTGGACAGGGAGGTGTCATTGTGAAGGCAGTGAGCTTGGACTCAGAAGTTGCAAGCGGCTCACGTTCTGATGTAAACCTAAAAAAAAATCTGGCATTGGCTGGTGGGTTTGAATACGTTTGCAGCATCTTTATCGTGCGGAGCCCCTGAGATTTTCCAGAGAACAGAAGGAAATGGGAAACTGTGAAAATAGAGTCGCAACTTTTCACGTTGCCCTGTCCTGTTTGCCTTTAGGTATTTCAGGGAGACTCCTGTAACATAACTAAACCAGGTTATATTGTGTGTGTAGTATAATACCTCACCCCACCCCGGAAAGCCAAGTTCCCAATTATTACAGCTCCACTTAGCTCTTAGTTCCTTACCGTGTGCTTGTGCAAAAAAATACTGTCAGCATCAGAGCGTCCAATTTCCTACAACTATTTCCTGAAGTTCTTGACCAGCTGTGGTTTGTTGGGTTCCTAGAGGTTACATGTTGCCTACAAACAGCTCGAGAGGGGTTGAAACTGTGTGCATTTGCGTTTGTGGCTCTGCTTAGGGGGGGATGCTCTTCTGATTTGGGTAAATAACAGTTGTGGTCGCTTTTGCAGGAGAAAGCACAAGGTGTCAGGCTGCTGATGTTGTGCTTTGTCAGTTTTGTTGGGAATGATTCGTGGGGGTGGCAGAGCCGTTGTGCTGGCAGGCAGCTCAAATCTGTCTTGCATTTCCCTGCGATTTAGTACATGGTGCTTGTGAGGAACAGCCACAGTCTCTGTTAATTATTCTGCACTGCTGTTAACGTGGCCTACTGACCTGCTGATAGCAGGATGAAGTGTTTGATCTTTTAAAATTTCCTTGTTTTAACTATGACTTGAGATTTTTTAAGGCTTCCCAAGTGACATTTGCTTACTGAATTTCAAAAAACACTCTTTATAGCCCCCTCCAAAAGTACTTCCATTGGTTAGCAATACAAGAATATGACTTTGCCACAGAAAATGCAACGCAAAGGAGATTGATCTTTTTCTTCTTAATTGAAGATAACAAGAATTGCCCCAGACAGCAATGTATACATCAGGCTTTATTTTGGTTTGCAGCAAATGAAAATGACCAGGTGATTAAACCCACAAAAGATAAATCCTCTAACAAGCTTTAATTGTCCTCCAATTAAAGTTTTGCATTGCTTCTGTAGAGCTCTACTTTTTATCTTGGAAAGAGCAAAGGGCAGGAGAAAAGTAATTGCACAGTTAATTCTGGTTTTGTTCCTCACCGTTTTCTGCCTTCATTTTGGATTATCCTATGTCCTATTGAATCTTGCTGGTGCCTGGACGACCCTGGTGGTGATGTCATCTCTTGTAACCTTGCATAATTAAGTACAGAAGTATAAAAATACCCAGGGAAAGGAGCTGCCTGATACCACAGACTGATTTTTGTTTGTAGCATCGTTCTTTGAACCCGTGCTGTCAACACTGCACTAGGAAACTGAGTGTTTGGCTGTTATGTGTCCTCTTTGTCTGGATTTTTTTACAGTATTGTTGAAGTTTCTGTGGTTTAAAGAAATTACTTGAAGATTGTCCAGAGATAACAGATTCATAGAATCATAATAATAACATTCTGAATGCTAAAGAAGCTTCTTACCACCTTCCAGTCAATACAGGTTTGCTTTCTACTTGTGTAAGACTTGATGTCATTTTATGTAGAAGAAATTAACTCTTTGCATGGCCGAACACACAGGAATGCTGTTTGGCTTATGCAGCAAGTTCCTTGAGCTGAAGGAAATGTGGGTATTTGCAGATGGATGCAGTGCTGTGAAAATACTTCATTTCTGGAAGTATGTTAATTCCTCTTGATTTATCCTGGAAAATAGGATGTGATCCAAGTGACACCTCTGTGATGTGAATAAACTACTCGCTGAGCCCCCAGTACAGTAAACTAAATGTTTGCTCATCCAGAAGCACAGATATATGGAAACAGATTTGGAATTTTTCCTACTTCCACCTTTTTCCTTTTTTGTATGAAGAGTTGCTCACAAATAGCAGAAATTTACTTCTGGGCTGTGGTTGGGTGGGCCCAAAAGTCTTTACTTTGCTGTTGTTTTGCAAAAAAATCACATGCAGTTGTGAGCACTTGACCTGGTTTGCAGCCAGACCATGAGAGACGTTATCACTCCACTGGGTTACTGGGTGTGGGTGTTGTGACCCTGCACGGGCAGGGGTAACAAGCAGAACAGGGACACTTCAGCGGTGGTCAGTACAGAAGGTCATCCTTAAGGAGAAGTGCAGGCAGTGTCATTTCTCTGATTTGTTTGTTAGCAGCAGTCTGGAGGCTTTAGCTGGGGTGAGCAAAATGGGAGGCATCCGTGTATGGGGAGCTGGTGATGCGTGGTTGTAGACTGGGGACCTCTTTGTCTTACAGGTACCACAAGCTGATCTGGGGACCACACAGCATGACCTCGGGTGAGAGGGTCTCTGGAGTCCTGATTGCCGGGGGTGAGAATGGCAATGTCATTCTATATGATCCAGCCAAAATCATAGCTGGAGATGCTGAAGTGATAATTGCCCAGAAAGATAAGCACACGGGACCAGTAAGAGCGCTTGATGTCAACATGTTCCAGGTTGGTTTTCTGCTGTTCTTCATCACCTACTGCCGTAGACGAGCGGCCTTTCTTAACCTGTAACCTTAAAAAGCACCCTCAGTGCTTTTCCTCTCCCCTGTGAAGCACAAACTAAATTTGGTATTTGAGTGTCTGTTTGTATTTAGTAAGAAATCCCTGTCCTGTTACTGGCATTTCAGGATGGGGAGTGAAAGAGATTAAAGTGTGGGGTTCATTCCTTCCCCTTGTCAGTTGTCTATTAGTAGCTCTTTTAGCTCGACTCACATGTGAAGTAGAGGTGGTCTGTGGAGTTTTCATCCAGTCTCCTTTTTTTTTTTTAACACCCACATACTGTGCCAATGTTGTTCTCATCACTTGGGGTGTATTTACGTGCTCTCATTCACATCTCTGGTGACATCAGGTTTTAGGTATCTCCTTTGGGGGTTGTGTGTAAGTATTGTTACTTGGAAAGAACAGACAGAGCAGAAAACATGGTGATCTGGCCTCTTTAGCAGAAGAGCTCTCAAAACCAACAAGCTTTCCTCTATCACAAATGAGCGTTTTTCTTCCTTCTAGATACAGTGGGTTAGTTTTTCCTCGTCCTTGCCAGCTCTGCGAGAACTCAATTGAGTTTATTTCCTAAATGGGGCTTCTGTCCCTAAGCAGTGGCATTCAGCAGGGCTGCCCTGTGTTCATTGTGTCCTCTCTGAATCGCTTCCTTTCCCTTTCTGCTTGTTCTGAAGTTGGGACTTGCTTGTCAGCAGCCGTGGGATGTGATCAAAGGCATGTTCAGTGCCCTCAACTCGTGTTGCCCTGTCTGACCTCTTGCAATCACAGACAAGGGATTGCTCTGGATGATTGTGTCCCCACTGCTGGGGGCACAAATGCTGAAGTGTCACTGCTGCGTGCTCCCCCGTCCATGGCTGTGTCCCTGCAGCCTCCTCAAGGCTGTTTGTCATGCAGGAAGAGCACCCCACAAAATGGGAATGTTGGTCTTGACATGCTGGTTTAGTGCAGTGTATAGATTACATTTTTTTTTTATTAACTCAGTCTTTTCTGCCATCTCAAAAAAACCTTCCCCTAAACTGCTCTGTGTGAGGCAAAGGCTATATTCCTGAGCTAACAGGAGAAATTGGAACAGTTCTACAGATTTGGTGCTTCCCAGCAGCTAAAACTATGAAAGCTGATGCTGAAAATACTCCTAACATCTATTAATATATCTTGCAGACCAATCTGGTGGCCTCTGGTGCTAATGAATCTGAAATATATATCTGGGACTTGAACAATTTTGCCACGCCAATGACACCAGGAGTGAAAACGCAGGTACCACATTTGTATTTCTTAAATACTGCTGATCAAATTAATAAGTATGCATGCCACTGAAGTTGAGAGCTCATTGAAACCTACGGTTTTAAAGCTGTCTCGAGGCAGGGTGGGGGGTAGGGTCTTTTGTTGTTCTCTCCCATAACATGCTCATAGGTAAGCGTGGGGTGGGTGAGTGAACAGTGAGGTGGATTTGCAACTGGCTGAATGGCAGAGCTCAGGGTTGTGATCAGCTGTGGCGGGCAGAGTGATTAACCTCACTCCTAAGAGAGAAGTAGTGAAATACTTATTAATATAAAACAGTGATTTTACAAAGTTGGTAGTGAATAAGACTGTTTTAGGAGATCCAATGTCAAGGCCCACTCTGTTATTGGCTGCAGATAGGACAGGGTCAGACACGCTGTCAGGGAGACCCTCCTGTTGAGTCAGGAGGTTCACAAAGGACCTTTCTAAACTCCTTCTCAGAGAGGGATCTGGGTGGATCCAGTCCTGGTCCCAGACTTGGGATGGCTTATCTCTAAAGGATTATATATGTGCAATCAATCCTTTATATCACTTAGCTAAGATCTCAAAGTTTAGCATACTCTTGGTCACTTACTGAGAACCTGTTGTGGTGATGAATCTCTGAACCTTGAGGAGTAAACCTTAAGTTGGTGTCCCTGCTTAAGGGGAGATCCTGGTGGGTAGCCCGCTGCCATGCACGAGAGCTCAACGGTCTCTTGGGTTGTCCACTATGTATAGAGTGAGATAATTGACCTGTAGCCATATTCTCATGGGAACAAACTATCTAGATCCCCACTCCAGACAGTGTTTGTCTGTTGCCAGTCATCCCCTAAAGCCTGGGTGCAACCCATCACAACTCCCACTGGTCTTGAGCAGGAGCTGGTGTAGGGGGAAGAGGAGAGTACACCACCACACTCCCTCCCCTGACTGTAGTCAATTCATCTTACCTTCACACGGTGGTGCTACGGTCACCTCTTGGCTCTGTGCCATGAATAGTGCATTTGATAGTTTGTGTGCTTGGAGATCTCCAGTAAATCAGCAGTAAAGCACTGCTATTTGTTAATTTGTATGGTTTGGGTAGTTGAAGTTGGATTATTTGTTTGGTCCAAGTACCAAACCTTTATATACAACGGAACTATAAGCACCAAACATATTAATGTTAGAACCAGCAAAATCACAACTGGGGTGAAGCGTGTGTGATTAAACACTCCCATTGCTGCTGGTGACCTTCCAAGAAGAATTTCCAAGAAGAATTGTGGTTACTGGTAAACGGGTTTATTACTGCATGATAATTTGGTGACAACAAAGTGAGAAATGGGATGAGAAAGAAGGTTTAAAGGCTTTTAGTTTAAATTCTGTGGGTTTGGGTGCTTTGTTTAGTCTGAGTTTTTTATTAGCATGTGGGCATTTTGGAGGATGCTCACCTTAGTGAAAGATTCCTGTGTAGGAGTTTTTATGTCTAATAATGATTTTTTTAGGCTGGGAAATCTTTTAATCCATATGTTTAAGAACAACTGGAAATAATAGTTCAACAAGAATGGGGTTAGCATTGCTTTTAATTCACAGACTAAACAGAAGCAGTTGGGGGGAAATTGAAAAACCCACAGAATTCCTCCAAGCAAACATATATTTTTTTTTGTAAGTCAAAACTGAATAATCCAAGGTAAAAAAACCCCTTCATATACCTGGATATACTTCCATGGAGTAATTTTCTGTTCTTGAAGACAGTGGTGCTTACAGTAACTGGGGTGAGCCTCCTTGCAGATCTGTCATTTGGCAAGCACTGAAAATAACAGGTTTTGAGTCTTTTGCTTTGGAAAGGTTGTGAGAGGATGTTCTCTGTGTGTGACAGCCTCTGGAGGACATCAGCTGCATCGCATGGAACAGGCAAGTCCAGCATATCCTGGCCTCTGCCAGCCCCAGCGGCCGAGCTACCGTATGGGATCTCAGGAAGAATGAACCCATCATCAAAGTCAGCGACCACAATAACCGGGTGAGTGGGCTCTTACAGGGGTGCCCTTGGCGTGTGGGAGCTGGTCACAGCACCTCTTCTGACATGACTTAAGGATGCTGGTGCCTGGCCCTGTTTTATATGACATGCTAAAATAGCTCACCCTTTTTCTTAAAAGGCAATGCATACGCAGAGGGTTTGTCGGCATTCTAAACAAAAATAGGCAGATGCAGATTGAAGCAAGGCACTCAGATTTCCTATCTGATGGATGTCAGTGTTGAGAAAGCCATTGCTGATCTGTTTGGGGCTGCCACAGAAAGATTTTTATTCAGCTAGTCAGGAACTCGGCACTGGGGAGGCCTCACCTCGAGGGCTGTGTTGAGTTCTGGGCCCCTCACCACAAGAAGGACATTAAGGGGCTGGAGTGTGTCCAGAGGAGAGACACCAAGCTGGGGAGGGGTCTGGAGAACAGGTCACGCAAGAGGAGGCTGAGGGAACTGGGCATGTTGAGTTTGGAGAAGAGGAGGCTGAGGAGAGACCTCCTTGGCCTCTACAGCTCCCTGAAAGGAGGGTGTTGAGAGGTGGGGGTTGGCCTCTTCTCCCAAGGGAATCATGAGAGAAGCTGGGGAAATGGTCTGAAGTTGGGGCAGGGGAGGTCTAGATGAGATCTGAGGAAGAATGGCTTTCCTAAATGGGTGGTCAGGCCCTGGACCAGCCTGCCCAGGGAGGGATTTGAGAAACGTGTAGATGTGGCACCTCAGTGCTGAGGCAGAGAGGGGTCTTCATCATTGGCATTGTAGGTGGGACGAGCACAGGGGCTGAGCCCTGTCAGGATGCTTATGACTGATGGAGCTGGGTCCTGTGCTACTGCTGGTCTGGATGTGGAAACGGGAACAGGCTGCAACTGAGAAAGGCAGGATCTGGGGTGGAGAGTGCCACAGAGGAGTGTTGCTATTTAGTGGGTTACAGGGGATGCTGCCTTTTATAGTTATAACCACCAAGCCTGCTCCTGTCACTCTCCACAACTTCAACAGGCTCTTTGGATACATGTTTGTATAATTCTGTATCTTTTTTTAATGGAATATTTCTATAACAAACTTTGAAGTTGCAGCAACGGTTCAAAATGGAACTTAACAAGTGGGTGCTCCTGAAGTAGCTGCTTCGTCCCCCTCTCTTACTCTGATAAATCTTGTAACTTTCAGTGCTTTCTGTGTTTTTTTGCCCAAAGTAACAGCAGCAGGGTGGGCTATCCTCATGATGTGATTGCACCATGTGTCTGGTAATACAATGTCCACCTGACAATAACCTCTGCCTGATGATGGCTTTTATTTACAATGCCAGTAAAAAGAGGGAAATCGAGGAGAGTATCTCAATCTGAATGCGGCCAGAAATAATGCCCATAAGCACAGCTGCAAATTCCCTCGTGACAGCGTTCTACCATGAATGTAGATGTATTTAAGCTAATTGCATTTTGATTCTTAGTGCTGCTTAGTTACTTTATGCTGTGGCCTGCTGTTGTACTGCAGATGCACTGCTCGGGCCTGGCGTGGCACCCCGATGTTGCCACCCAGATGGTTTTGGCCTCGGAGGATGACAGGTTGCCTGTGATTCAGATGTGGGACCTGAGATTTGCCTCCTCGCCACTTCGTGTTCTAGAAAACCATACGAGGTATGAGTCTTACCCAGCCTGCTGCTCCATGGTGTTTGCACTGTTGGTGGCTGTGTACCAGTTGGTACTTCTCACTTCTCACACAGCTTCCTTTGAAGGCTCACTTAATTTGAAGCAGTAATCACTGCAGGCAGTATTAGATGCTGGCTTGCTGACTAGTAAATCCTGTGTGCCTCATCACACCCAGGCATGCACAGTCTCTCTGCCCCTCAATCCCCTAAATGCCTTAAATCTGGGTACAAGGAAAGGTTCTGTTGATTTTTATTTTTTTTTTAATCCCCCTTCAATTAGCGAAACTTTCCTTATTGCCCATACCCAAGGCTTGATTTAAGGTATGAGAATAGCATTGTCTGGTGCCTTCTACAAAAACTGCTGCCAGTGGTTCTGCTAAATTGAATCTCCTGCTAATGAAAAGAAGCTGACAAACTTTGTAGTCACTGACCTTACCTACAGCTTTGCACACTATATGTTGTGATATTGCAGTCAAACAAACCATTTTATTATATTGGTGTCCAGATTGTCCTGCATGGCTTTTGTGTTTAATTTTCAGGTGCTCCTTCATGTAGAAAGCAGCACCTATTTCAATAAATAAAGCATTGATAACATAGAAAAATTCCTCTAGTAAGAGGAAGGAGTGGGGAGGGCATTTTCAGGTGGAATGCTCAGCTAACGTAGAAATTCAACTTGCTTATCACAATTTGAAGATTACATTAAACTTTTTTTATTTGTGACTTCTCATGCAGGGGTATATTGGCCATTGCTTGGAGTACGGCAGATTCGGAGCTGCTACTTAGCTGCGGGAAGGATGCTAAAATTCTCTGCTCAAACCCTAACACAGGCGAGGTATTGTACATACTATTTAAAGTCCGTACAGAGGTGGCACAGTGGCTTATGCAAAGCAGGTGTTGATGTGGTTGCATTCCTAGGAATGATGTTTCTGTGGGATGTTTCTTCCTATCTTGGGCACTTGTATTTGGTATACGTGCCTTCTGAGCTTGTTCTGGTAGCCCAGGATTCACGCAATCACAGAATGATATAGGGTTGGAAGGGACTTCTGGAGATCTAGCCCAACCTCCCAACCCAGAGCAGGTCCCACAGGAACATTTCCAGGCAGGTTTGGAGTGTCTCCAGAGAAGGAGACTCCACCACCTCCCTGGGCAGCCTCTGCCAGGGCTCTGCCACCCTCACCCCAAAGAAGTTCCTCCTCAGGTTTAGGTGGAACTTCTTCTAGTCAAGTTGGTGCCCACTTCCTCTTGTCCTGTCCCTGGGCACCACTGAAAAAAAAAACAGCCCCATCCTCCTGACACCCTCCCTTGAAGTATTTATGAGCATTGATTCTCTTCTCCAGACTCAAAAGACCCAAGTCCCTCAGCCTCTCCTCATCAGAGAGATGCTCCAGGCCCCTCATCATCTTTGTAGCCCTCTGCTGGACCCTCTCCAGCAGTTCCCTGTCCTTCTGGAACTGG
>BJBW01008885.1:23803-42404 GCA_004320125.1 Scolopax mira
CCCCCCAGGATGCCATTGGCCTTCTTGGCCACAAGGGTACATTGCTGGCTCATGGCCATCCTGTTTGTCCCGGGTATTTCTCCTCAGAGCTGCTTTCCAGCAAGTCAGCTCTACCTTCCTAGTATTGTTGATATTATACATTTGTCCTTACTACTTCTCTCCTATTAATTACTAAGGTTCCTGCTCATTATAAGAATTAGAAATGTCCTTACTTAAATTAAGTGTTTGCTTCCTGCTCTTTGGCTTTGGCCCAATGTGGCTGTATTACTGTTGAAATTGCCTTTTTCCTACTGTAAGAAGGAACTTTGGAACTTTTATCCTGACTAAAGGGGTTTTGTAGGTTACAATAGTAACTACAATAGTGGCAGATCAGTGAGGGCCCCTTGAATGTGTTCCCACCCTGCCCTTTTGGGTCCCCCGGGATACTTTTCTAAGGGAATACAAATCCTTTTTTTAGACAACGTTGAGTGTTTGCCCTTAGACCAGCAGAAAGACTTCAGGCAGACTGCAGGGCTCTTGCCTGCAGTGGGCAATAATGCTGGAGGACAGAGTGACAAGTGTTTCTAAAATTCAGACATTGGACCAAAAGTGAAGAAGCTATGGGGAGGTAAAGGGATCCTTACTGGGCTGGATTCTGTGTGGGTAGGAAGGCTTTACATGTGAATTACACTACATGTTTTTATTAGAAATATTTATTAGAAATAAAAACCACTTTCCTGTAAGACAGTGAGGCAGTTAGCTTCCTACTCTTTGATTTTTTCCTAGTTCATGGTTAAATATTTGCTGCAGTGGTGGGCTTGTCTGCTCCAGGGCAGGAGAGGCTGTCTACCCAAAGGGTGGGTTTTAACTCTTCCAATTTTCCTGTGAATTCAGACTTACTGTGGAGCCTGGACGTGTCTCCACACAGTGTGTAGAGATACCCAGATTAGCTCTGAATGAGCTAGCTTGAATATCAGCAGCAGATCACAGCTTGCAGTGGGATAGCACAGACATACCCTGCTGCACAGTTTGTCCTGTGTGGATTAAACAGAAGATTTGATGGCAGGAGAAGGAAACTGAGCGGTGTTGTGTGATAATCTCCTGTTTGGGGTTTGTCAGACTTTGCCCACTATTAGTATTTACGGTGACATGGAGCAGACCAGTCTCAGGGCAGGCAGGAAAATTGTTTGCTGTTGGACCTGGCTCTTCATAAAAGCCCTTATTTCTTGGACTTGATTTGCTGCCCAGGTATTGTATGAGATGCCCATGAACACGCAGTGGTGCTTTGATATCCAGTGGTGTCCCAGGAACCCTGCTGTCTTGTCTGCGGCTTCGTTTGATGGGCGGATCAGCATTTACTCCATCATGGGAGGCAGCGTGGATGGCTTGAGGCAGAAGCAAGTTGACCAGGTATTGAGAAATGTTCAGCTAAGAATATGGACAGGAAGATGGGGAAAGAAACGTGGGCTCATGGGGAAGTCTTCAGTGGCTGTCTGCAGCCCTGCTTGCAGGAGTACCAATCTAGGACAAATAAATGCTTATGTGTGGTTTATTGGAGATATGTCACTTTTGTTTCCTTCCCCCTTCCTTCTGTTATTGAAGCTTTCATCATTTTTTGGGAACCTCGATCCATTTGGTACAGGACAGCCCCTCCCACCCCTGCAGCTTCCCCAGCAGACTGCCCCCCAGTGTGTCGTTTTGCCCCTAAAGAAACCACCCAAATGGATCCGGCGACCCGTGGGAGCATCGTTCTCGGTAAGCAGGAGACAAGATGGGGCATGGTTGGCCGGGCAGGGTGGGAGATGGTGCCACCTGTAAAACACTTAAAGAGGGGAGTTCAACGTTCTGCTCCACCCTGGGAGAACTTCCCCTCTCTGTCATTCTGGCAGGAGATGCTTTCAGCAGCTCCTAGACTGGATGCTCGGGACAGCAAGCCAGCAAAAGTGACAGAAAAAGTTAAAAAAAAAAAAAGTAAAGTCAGGCATTTATTACTTTTTGTTTGGGGTTTAGAGCTTTGCTTTTATGTGCAGTGCTTGCTTTGGAGTAAACAAGTATATGTTGAGAGGGAGAAATGGGACCAAACTGGGCAAATATCTTGAGAAGTGCAGTTTGAAGCTATTATGTAAGTCAATGTGGTGGAGAAGACTCAGGTTATATGAAGGTAGAAGGAATTGCTGTATCAGCACATGGCTCAGCTCCTCCACGATTGGTTGGTTACCCTACCCCAGTTACCCTTCCAGAACCAGTACAGAATCTTGCAGGAAGAACTGGCTGTTGGGGAGGAGGGTGGTACATCTAGGCCAGAAATGCCAGAAGGACCAAATTGCTGTAGGCCTGGCATTAGAGCTAGTTCCAAAAGGAAAAGGAGAAGGGTCATTGTTGTGGGTGACTGTTGAAGGGGGCAGAGGGACCCTGTCCTTCTGGGGGCTGTCCTGACCTGCTTCACAGGGAAGTCTGCTGCCAACCTGGGGCACGGGTCAGGGATATATTGGACAAAGTTCCTACTCTAGTAAACCCTTCTGATTATTACCCCCTTTTAGTATTTCAGGTGGGCAGTGATGATATGGGAAAAAGGAGCCCAAAATCAATTAAAAGAGATCTCATAGCTTTGGGGCAGGTGCGTAAGGGATTGGGGACACAAGTTGTGTTCTCCTCTATCCCATCAGTGGCTATCATGAGTGAGGAAATTAGCAGGAAGAGACAACAGGTCAGTTCGTGGCTCTGGGACTGGTGTTATCAGCTGTGCTTTGGGTTTTTTAATCATAGGCTGCTCAATGAGACACCTGGCCTGCTGGGGGCATGTGGGATGCACCTGTCCCAGAGGGGGAAAAGAATTTTGTGGCAGGAATTAGCAGGGCTCATTGATAGGTCATTAAACTAGATATGAGTGGGGAGGGGGAGATAACTGGACCTGTTAGGATTAAACCCAAGGGAAACATGGCAGGGCTTGAAGGATGGTGGACTAGCAAGGACCCTTGCTCTACCATTTCATTTGAGAGAAGTGATAAGACTCCTAGACATGATGGAAACACCTGAGAGGGGACTGGTGGCTACAAGCCCTTCAGGAGGGATAGACAGGAAAAGAAAGGTGGTGGAGTGGCCCTGTGTGTTAGAGAATGTTATGAGAGCTCAGAAATTAAGTATAGTAATAATGGGATTGAGAGTGTTTGGATTAGGATGAGGGCCAATAAAGGTGATATTGCTGTGGGAGTCTGCTATAGACCTCCCAAACAAAGTGGTGAGATGGATGAAGCCTTCTATAAGCAACTGGGAGAAATATCCAGTCACTTGCCATTGTTCTTGTGGGGGGCTTTAACCTCCCTGATATCTGCTGGGAGTACAACATGGCAGACAGGGAACAATCCAGGAGGTTGTGCCTCAGGGCTGGGACCATTTCTGTTTAACATCTTTATTGACAATCTAGATGAGGACATAGGGTGTATCATCAGCAAGTTTGCAGACGACACCAAGTTAAGCAGGAGTGTTGATTCTCCTGAGGATAGGGAAGCTCTACAGAGAGACTTGGATTGGATCCATGGGAATTAATGGTATGAGGTTCAACAAGGCCAAGTGCCAGGTCCTGCACTTGGGCCACAATAGCCCCCTGCACCGCTACAGGCTGGGGGCAGTGTGGCTGGAGCTGCCTGGCAGAAAAGGACCTGGGGGTTCTCATTGCCAAGTGGCTGAATATGAGCCAGCAGTGTGCCCAGGTGGCCAAGAAAGCCAATGGCATCTTGGCTTGGATTAGAAATAGTGTGGCCAGCAGAAGTTGGGAGGTGATTGTCCTCCTGGACTCAGCACTGGGGAGGCCACACCTGGAGTGTTGTGTCCAGTTCTGGGCACCTCAATCCAAGAGAGACATCGAGGGGCTGGAGTGGGTGCAGAGGAGGCAACGAAGCTGGTGAAGGGCCTGGAGAACAAATCGTATGAAGAGCGTTTGAAGGAGCTGGGACTGTTTAGTTTGAGGAAGAGGTGGCTGAGGGAAGACCTCATCACAGCTCTCTCTACAGCTACTTGAAAAGCCGTTGTAGAGAGGCTGATGCTGGTGTCTTTTCCCAGGTCATTAGTGACAGGATGAGAGGGAATGGCTTCAAGCTCCAACAGGGTAGGTTTAGACTGAACATTAGGAAAAAAATTTTCACTGCCTTGGAAGAGGCTGCCCAGGTAGGGGGTTGAGTCACCATCCCTGGATGTGTTTAAGAGTCATTTAGATGTGGTGTTGGGGGATATGGTGTAGGGGAGAATTGTGTAGAGTAGGGTTGATGGTTGGACTCGATGATCCCAAGGGTCTTTTCCATAGATTCTATGATTTGCAGAGGAACCAGATGAGAGTGTGGTAAAGCCTTGTGTTCTGAGAGAGGAGTGGTCTGCTCTTTGGCTCCTCCTTTGGCTTGTTTTCTAGACCAATGGGCCATTTCTTAGGGATCTCCTAAAGATTATCCACTTGAAATTGAGGATTTATTTTTTTTGTCAAAATACTGCTTGGTTTTCAGGATCATATGTCTGTGTATTCATGATCTGATGTGCAAATTAAATGCAATTTAATCAAAGAGAAGTGATTTTTGCCTAGCTGCTGACTGATGTGTCATTTTATTATGGTGTTGGTTTTCCAGGAGCCAGCTGTCAGCCTTTTTCTTGGCTAGGCTTTTTTTTAATGCTGACTTTGTCATTTATTGGACTGGCCTGTGTAAATTAACTTTCAGCTATAGAAGGAAATAATATTATAAGCACCTTCTAATATTTTTTTTTCTTCTGTTGATTTTACTTCTCTCCAAATGATGATGCAACTTACTCCCCATCTCTCAGTAGGCATTTAACTGGTAGTCAGCCTGCCAAGAGCAGGGCAGACATCATGCTTGAGCATTTATTTAATGATGCATAGGTTTCTTTGGTAACTGCATTGCATTATTGTGAGATACTTCATATATACTGGGCACTCTACAGGCCCACAGCTCCAGTTCTCAGTTTCTAGTCGGTCTTTTTCCTGAGGAAAAACAGGCACAGGAGTAGCTATTTTCATAAATACTAACTATCCATCAAGCTCCTTACATGCAAAGAAATAGGAAGTGGTGGGGAAAAAAAAAAATCAATGTTGATGTCATGAGTGTTTGTCTGGACAATAAGCAGATATACACTACATAAAATCTTGTGTATACATACGTGTATGCAAATACTTCAGTGTATATTCATATATTCACGTCCTTCTTGTGTGCCTTGATTCCAGTTTGGAGGCAAGCTGGTTACGTTTGAGAATGCCAAGTCTCAGCAGCAGCCAGGCATGGAGCAGCAGCAGCAGCACCATGTCTACCTAAGCCAGGTGGTTACGGAGAAAGAGTTCCTCGCCCGCTCAAACCAACTGCAGGAGGCTGTGCAATCTGAAGGCTTTGTCAGCTACTGCCAGAAGAAAATCAACATGGCCCAGGCTGACTTCGAGAAAAACGTGTGGGCCTTCTTAAAGGTAACATGACAGTAGCAGTTCAGGAGTTTGCTACTGACGTGGAGCCAGTCCAGAAGTGGTTCCTTCTGCCCGTTACGGTGTTATATAGCAGAAGAGATGCCGGAGATAAAGTGTAAGCTGTGGGAATAGTGCTCGAAAGCCCTGTTGTTGGAGGTGGTCCATCAGAAGAGAGAGCATCCTCGGGGCCAGTGGCATTTGTGGGGTTCATGAGAAATCATGGCAGAAGGCCAACGCTCAGGGGAAGGTATCTTGTGGTTTTTGCTATTCTCCTGTACTGGTGAGTGGGATAAAGTGCTGATGAGAAGGGATTAAGCTTTGGGGCAGCTTTAGATGTGCATTTCACTGCTCACTATGAACATCTAGAGGTTTCCAAGTGAAGCAGATTGAAACCTTGCCTACCTGCTCAGGTGCCCGAGTCACTGAAGACCTTCCCACTTCTCTTTATTACACAGCCACTACCTCTCACTGGGTAATTTGTGCCAGACAAGTAAAAAGCCAGTGAGGGAGAAAATGAAAAATTGTGAATTGCAATATATTCTTTAACTTTTGTTTTTTTTAAAGGTGAACTTTGAAGAAGATTCACGGGTTAAATACCTTGAGCTCTTGGGATACAGGAAAGAAGATCTACGGGAGAAGGTAAATGTGCCTGGAAGGAACATTTCCAGGAACACAAGCAGGAATGTGCCTGCTTGTGTTAAATGCTTTATTGATAGATGTACCCACAGAGTACAGCCTAAGGTGTTGATGATGCCATGTATGGTTGAAGCACTCATTTACCTGTTGGACTGCAAAAGTAATTACTGGCATCACAGGCTCTATTCAATACAATAAATGCTTTTATACAACATTATTTTAGGTGTGTTTCCCAGCAGATAATATTAAGTCAGTGCTGCAGTTCTTCTAATAGCCATAATACAGCTGTTAGTCACGGTGCCAGAGCCTCTGGTCAAATATGGCTGACTTGAATAGTTGTGTTATTTAAGGAATTCATTTGTTCCATCTGCTCTTTACATTTTATCTAGATAAACAACTTTTGAGTAACTTCAGAATTGTTACAGCGCACAGTTTGCTCTGCTATTTTTTAGCTATGTCATCTTGCAATATTCATGTTCAATTGATGATTTCAAAGCAGGCAACAGACTTTAGAAACATCTGACTGTCCAATGTTGTTCTGAAATTCTCAGCCATCAAGAAGCTTTGAAATTCATTCGTTCAAGCAATTCATGTAGTTTTGTTAAGTGACATCCTTCTACTTTAGCATCATGGAATGCTGATCTGATTTTAGGCTTTCTCGTTGAAGAACATGTAAGCAGTCTTCAGCGTTTCATTAACCACCTTGGAAAACCTAGAGTAGTCCTTTTTTGTGTGTGGAACACTATTCGTTTTTACCAAAAAGAACAACACCTCAACCTCTCCCCTGCCCCACAAACCTGGTTACATGTGGATAGCAAAATTTTGATTACCAGGAAGCAACTTGCACATAATAAGTATACTGGGTTTTTTCCAAGTTAGAAGAAAAATCCTATCTTAGTGTTAAAGGAGGATAACTGCTGTGCATTTTGGCTTTTTGTTGCTTTCAGTGCCGTGCCCAGGAACTGTATAGTGTTTCATTATTTCTGGTTCAGTGGATTTGAATGTTTGACTCATTTTCATTGTATCAAACTAATGTTTTGTTTTCAAAGAGTGGCTCCATAAATATGTCATTATGATTATGAATTAAATGGCTTCCAGGGCAAACTTATTATGATTATGGAAAAAAATAATGGTTTTGCTATCAGTCTTGTTTTAAGCTTCCAAATGTTTGTTGCATGAGTCAAAGGCAAGCATAGCAAGGGAAATCCTGTTTTTGAAAAGCAGATATCTATTAGAAAATAGAGTTGAAATTTCGTAGGGGTCCTATGGAGTGGCCTCATCCAGAATAGAGCTCACTGCTGCTCTTGCTCTGGATTTGATGTGCCCTGGGCACAGGGAGAAGCTGGGAAAATGGGCATAGCTGAATCGAGTGACCTGAAATGATGAACCTACCCCATTATTTTAGTATTTGAGGAACAGGTGGAGGGAGCTGGAAGGCTGTGTTTTCATGTAGCTGTTTCTCAACGACATATCCTGTGTTGAAGTTGAATCTGTGTTTTTTATTGATGAGAAACAATACAGGACAGCTCATCTGGAAATATTTGATACCCAGATGATAAACTTACTAAACCCAAACTTGTTTTTCATGTCATTGGTAGGCTAAGGAAAGTAAAAACGCTCATAGATTTCAGCTTTTTGGAATACACTGTTAAGAACATGGTATTTTGGTTTTTTGTTGTCTTAAAACCTGTGATTCTCATATGCTAAGTCAGGTCCTGGATTTCTCCATTCTATTGTAAACTAATGATTAAAAAATGAAAGAGAATACTATCTCCAGCAATTCGAGCTCAGCTATTTATGAAAACTAGTCTACAAGAGTAAAATAAAGTCTGTAATACTAGAAGTGGTACATACATTGGCATCATTTGGGAACTCGGGCTCCCAGGTGCTGAGCTAAAATATTTTCTGTGTGTATTTTAAACTCTCTATGTTAAATTGGCATTTTTAAGGGCCTTGATCGAATCTGGAGTCATGACTTGCTTTGCAAAGCCAAAAAAAATCTGTGTGTTTTAACTTTGGAAAATCCTGGCCCTCAGCCATGTGCATGCTGTGCATGAAACCACAGCTCAGGTTGAAACCACAGACAGGCTCCCTTCTCCACAAGGATTGTCACTGCTTCATTTTCCGTAACGAGGGCAGACAGAGGGTTTTGTCCTGCATGCTCTGATACTATTTTTATTACTGTGGTTTCCAGCAGCTCTAGTGAGGTTTGAGGCCCTTGAGTTAACGATTAAAGGTTTAAAGGCATAGAGAAGCTGTTGCTTCCGTCGGAGCTTGGGGTGCCAGGAGGCTTAGTAGTAAATCCATCACCAAGCTGGGAAAGGAAATGGCTTTAGTTTCATGTCAGATGTTCTGCAAGCAGCATGTTAGCTAGGTGTGCCAATTTTGCTGTCCGAGAGGTCTGCCTCCCTAATATAAAAAGGGGACTTAAATCTTGGTTGTTTTCTAGATTGCGTCCACTCTGGATAAAGAGAGTCCTGCAGATGGTGACTTGGGAGAGGTAAGCAAACCTGTGTACAACTCTCTATTTAGTTTTGTAATGCCATGGTAATGTGCAAAGTAAGGATCATTTTTCTTTCTGCTTGGCAGCTGGCCCAAAAGTCAGTCACAAATAACCCAGCATATGACAAGTTCCTGCATTCAGTAGGATGAAGGTACTTAATTAAGAAAAAAATCAAACCAAGCCACATTTTGCACTCAAGTGTCCCCCCGACTTTCCCAACAAAGGGTTCTCAATCACAGGTGTTAGTTTGGTATCTCTCCACTTTACCTTTTTTGCTGCCTGTGTCTTGCTCACTGTGATACTTCATGCTGCCTGTGAGGTGGAGCAGAGCTTTCCTGCCTCACAGCTGGTTTCAAAAGCAGCACCTTCCCCAGACTTTAAACGCAGGACTGAGAAGTGTGGTCTGTAACACCACCCTCCAAGAGTTATGATAAACACAGTTCAGCTATTGCCTGTTGTGATTGCAGTGGCCTGAGCCTACCGTTGGGGGGATTGCATTGCTTCTCTCCTGTAGATGTTTCGAATGCCATCTGTAGCTAATGGGGAAGAAAAGTTTTGCTATGTGTTTTTAGGAAACGGAGGTGAAAACAGAACAAGGTGCTATGTAATGACAAAGAGCGAGGAAATGGAGGACCTTTACTGTGTTTGTAGTAGCATGTATTGCCAATGCATTTCACAGAGTCACAGACTGATACAGGGTTGGAAGGGACCTCTGCAGATCATCTACTCCAACCCCCTGCCAAAGCAGGGACGCCCAGAGCAGGTCCCACAGGAACGTGTCCAGGTGGGTTTGGAATGTCTCCAGAGAAGGAGACTCCACGACCTCCCTGGGCAGCCTCTGACAGGGTTCTGCCACCCTCACAGCAAAGATGTTCCTCCTCATCTTTAGGTGGAGCTTCTTCTAGTCAAGTTTGTGCCCATTTCCTCTTGTCCTGTCCCGAGACACCTGACAAAAGACACACTGACAAAAGACCGGCCCCGTCGTCCTGATACCCTCCCTTGAAGTATTTATAGGCATTGATCAGGTGTCCCCTCAGCCTTCTCTTCTCCAGTCTCAAAAGACCCAAGTCCCTCAGCCTCTCCTCATCAGAGGCCCCTCATCATCTTTGTAGCCCTCTGCTGGACCCACTCCAGCAGTTCCCTGTCCCTTTGGAACTGGGGAGCCCAGAACTAGATCCAGTGCTCCAGATGGGCCCTCCCCAGGGCAGAGCAGAGGGGCAGGATGACCTCCCTCCACCTGCTGGTCCCACTCTTCCTGATGCCCCCTAGGATGCCATTGGTTTTCTTGGACACAATTGCTGTGGCCACAAAATGGCCACATTGTTGGCTCATTCATGGGCATCCTATTGTCCACCAGGACTTCCAGGTCTTTCTCCTCAGAGCTGCTCTCCAGCAGGTGAGAGCAAACTTCTGTGATTTGCAGTCTGGTTCTGACTTCTGTTGGTGGGAAGGTGGCTGCAGTGCAAAGTATTTCTTTTGCTATTCTATTTAAAGAATAAATATTCTTTATTGTATGCCATCTCCTCTCTCTCCTGAAGGTTCCTGCAGATTCTGATGAATCTCTACCAAATGAAGGGGACGAAGGCCAGACTACAGAGGAGCAACTCTTGAAAGAGGTATCTGTTGCCCTCTAGACTAACACTGTTGTCCTCTTGTGTGTTTACTTTATTACTGTTACGAGCATTTTATTTTTTGGGGCATATAGAAATACAAGAAATTATTTAGAATGAATAAATGTGTCTCTTAGAAGAGGGGGAATATTCCCTCTCTGCGTTGCTCCCACTGATACGATGGTGTCATCCATCTCCTTGCCCTTGAGCAGCAAGTACCAGTGGTGGCTAGCTGACTTCTGAAAGCCCTTTCCAACCCTTCAGCCAGGCTTTATCACAGCCAGTTTGTGCTCTACCACATCTGCCTTTGCCATCCTACAGCTTTTGTTTCTGTCCCTTTGAGCAGCATTGTTTTCAGCCCCGTGTTTTAAATATGGGGACAGGTCTGTCATTAGAACTAAGGACCCAGCACTGAAAATTTTGCTGTGGGGACAGGCCAGCTTCATTCTCCTTTAGCCCAAAACTGCCTGTGCTCAAACCTGTGCTTGATGCCTGTCTGCAGTTGTCTGTGAAGATGAGGATGGTGGTTTATGGCTCATGCACGCTGGAGTGGTGCAGGTGTTGACTCCATGTAACAGCTTGTTAAGGACACCAAAAAGGGGTGCTTTCCTTAGGTGCTTGATTGCCTGTTAATTCATTAGATGCTGCAGTGGCAGGTGTAAGGATTTGGGTGTACGCAATCATGAAGATATTAGAAATCTCATAACAAATTCACAACCAGACATGCCCTTAGGCTACCAGTGTGGCTGGTAAATATTTGTGAGATTGGGCTGATGCTCTCAACAGTACATACAGTAGCTGGATGGGCACATCATTCCTGTGATAGCCACACGTTCTCAGCTGATACCAAGCACACATCACACATTATCTGACAGTAAAATAATTTTCAAGCACTGCCTCTTTACTCAAGTACAATTTTGCTGATAAACATTTAAGCATGGTGTCCTCGGCAGACTCTGGAACTCCCCCTGCATGTCCTAGTGCTTATGACAGAGAAGGCAATTTGTGGGACAATTTCTTCCCCCTTTGTAGGCTGTGCTGTGAAAAATGCTGGAGGAGAGAGACTTCCCTCTTGGTATTATTTTTTTTCATAATTATTATTATTATTGAAAGGTTTTGTTTGAAATCCCAAAATCCAAGTTCTTGCAGGAAATGCTCTCTAACTTAATTCCTGGCAGAGTATTATGAAACAGCAGCTTCTCTCTGCTGAGAGCAAAGTGCTGAAGTCTGTGTGGACGACATTGGACTTCTGTGTTTAAAATTAAGCATGTATTCTTGTGCTTTGTGTAATTAAACTGTAGCGTATGCCTAACGCAGAATGTTTCAAGGAGGAGCTGGAAGTCTAAGCAGAACATGGGTAGTGTTATGGAGACTGTTCTTGGTAGGGGTTGAAGTTGAAAGAGGAGGGAAGGGAGAGGGTTTCTGGGTTGTGGTTGTGGCTGTTGTTTTGCTTTGAGGGGGTTGTGTGGATGTGGATGCAGGTATGTCAGTAGCCAGGATCCAGCTGTCTGGTTGCTGGTACTTGTGATCTCCAGGTCTGCACACTTGTGCTTGCATAAGCCTCCTTGGATGGTTAGAAATCTGGGGCTTCTGGTGCTTGTTCCCCTTGGACTCCATTTAAAAAAATGTTCTACACTGATCTCTCAAAACAATGATTCTGTAATGGTGTGTTTACGTGCACTGGAGGTCCTCTGATGAGCCCAAGTCTTTCTCAGTTTGCTTAGGAGATCACATTGTGTAGGCACCAGGAGAAGTTGATTATCCTGTGCTGAAACGGCGTTCTAACAACAGGGATGCTTTTCCCTTCTAAGTCAATAATCTCTTGGGAAAGTGATAGTCTGAAGGTCTGTCTTTAACTTGTAATGCAAGAGCCATGTTTTTTAAAAATGCTGGTGTATATTCCAGGTCTTTACATAACCTCATAAGCTTTTTCTTTCTGTTAGAGGGTGAAGGACCATAAACAAAAGCCTGAAGATTTGGGATTTGCAAAGAAGACATTTAACATCTCTGTTAGTGGAGGTAATAAAAAAAAAAAACCCAAACCCTTGATATTAATTTCATTAATTATACTAATATTTATCAGTACTGCTGTTGATACTGGTGTTCCAGTGAGAAAGCAATTTCTGCGCAGACTGTGAAGGATTGTCATGACTTGCCTCTGACTCCATTCATTTCACAGCAGTCCCAAAGTACTTGAAAATACAGATTATTTTTTTGTTAGGAAAGGGAAGGAAGTATACATCACTCATACCACCATCACTGACATGCAGCTAATCTGGATGATTTCTGATACAAAAGAGCACATGCTTGCTCAGGCATGAAGTGCTAACGTTGCTGATTGTACAGAAGCTCCCAGGAGATCTTGTCTCCTATCTAGGTTTGACTTTGTTTCTGAGTTGTTGTAGTTTCAGGGGTCGTTGGACCTCTAGCATCTTGCTCTGCAGCAAGGTAAGTGATGCTTGACAGCACCTCCCCTGATGTGGCTGTGACCGTAGTGTGTTCGAGACTGGAGATGAACTTCAGCATCCCTGGAAGCACCTGCCCAGAGCTTTGCGCGGTGTTGGACAGAATCACTTGCTGTTCCATATTTAAGTGCCTTTTTGTGCCATCATTTGAAAATGCACTCCTTTCTTGTTGCAGATGTGGATGGTTTGATTACCCAGGCGTTGCTGACGGGTAACTTTGAGAGCGCGGTAGATCTTTGCTTGCACGATAACCGGATGGCTGATGCCATCATCTTGGCCATCGCAGGCGGACAAGAGCTGCTTTCTAGGACACAGGAAAAGTACTTTGCCAAGATGCAGAGCAAAATTACCAGGGTATGTTTTTTTTTCAATTAAGAAACAACATGCACGCGGGACTTTGGCAACTCCATTTTTCACCTCTTTTTTTCCTTGACATTTAATAGGTTTATTTCTCTGAGAAGCTAATAAATATTCCGGTCATTCACAGGCTCTCAGAACAGAAGGATTTCTGCTCTTTTTTGGATATCAATACATAAGAGTATTCTTTACCTTCTCTCTGGTGTCTGAGTTGCATATACACTAGTAGATTCTTACTGGTAAAGATAAATATCTTTAGGCAGCACACATCTCAGCCTGTTATCTTGTCACCTTTTTCAAAAGTTGTACGTGACCCATGCTCAGTACCAGCAGCTCTGTTGATTTCTGCCTGTGATGAGTCTTAACAGATTTTGCTTATGCTTCATCTCACCCCGTGCACAGAAGACAGCTAAGTATGCCCAGGGATATTAATCCCCCTTTGTCTAGGAGACAAGTGTGTCATAGCCAGCTGGATTTTATTCTTGTCAGCTTTTTGCAATGCTGGGGATTGCTGATCCTGCTTGTTCAAATCTTTCCTTCCTAGTGATGTGAGGAAGTAGCAACTCAGGTCAGGAGAAACGGTCTTAATAGAGCACAGGACAATTGGTTTGGCAAGTATTGCTGCTTTTAGAGGAGGGGAGAAAGTTGCTTATGGTTGCTTTTTAACAGTCCATTGTCTAAGAATGGTTTTATACAGAAGTGGGAGGCAGCCTATGGAATGGGCACATGCTTAAATGCTTTCCTGGGGCAGGACTGAAGGCCACAAAGCACAGTCCCTTGGGGAGTTAGAGCATAGAGCACCACAGGCAGGGTCTGTACGTGGGATTTTACTGGTTGTTGCCTGTGTCATCCAGTTTGAGATAGGAAGAATTTGCAGTTCTAGTAGTGGACAAGTGAAAAGAGAAAAATCTCACGTATTAAGACTGCAGGATTTCTTCCATATCCCCCAGCTCCTTTCCTGCACCTGACCTAGCAGAAGAAGGAGAATTTTGGACTGCATGAGAAATTTTTTCACTGTGTAGAAAGTGAAGAAGTCTTTCACTTTGGGAAAAGGCATTTTTATGGAGAGCTGACTGGTTATCTGTGCTTGTGCTAATAAGTGAGTGTTGACCTTGCAGTTAAGACTTTGCATTTGTTTTTCAGGTAGGGTTTTTTTCTGTAGTTGTCCCAAAGTGCACACTTACTGCTTGTTCAGCTGTTTCTGAGTTGAAGTCTTGGTGTTCCAAGGGCTTTGTTCACTGAATAGCAGCACAGCTGCCAAGCCTGTCTTTTGCCTAAAGCAAAATAACCAGAGGCAGAGTTTGAGATAGGAGAAACTGGGGTTTTGGCCTGAGGGCTTATGGACAGGCAGCCATGTGGGGAGGGGTGCAGGGCAGGGATACTGCTTATATAGGTTTATATACAGCTAAATACCTGGTGTGTTGTCATTGTCTGCAAAAACAGTGCTGAAAACCATCTGCAGCAGTCCCAGCTTGCAGAGATCTGTGCATTCTTTTCTGCATGTTGTGCAGCAAAAATAATTGATTGGTGTGTGTTATCTGAGCCTGTTTTTGCGATTTACACTGAACTCCTTTTGGAGTTAAATGTACTCCTGTGCAGCTGTTGAATTTGCAGTGCAGTATCTGCTGTGACTCTGGATATGTGGAGGGGGGATGACTACGCTTGAATAGATACAAATTATACTATATCTTAAAGAAAAACAAAGGAAATCCTACCAAGATGTTAACTCTCGTATCTCTCTCTTCTGGTCTAGCTCATCACTGCAGTGGTAACAAAGAACTGGAAAGAGATTGTGCAGTCTTGTGATCTGCAGAACTGGAGAGAGGCTCTGGTTGCTGTGCTCACTTACGCCAGGCCAGATGAATTTGCAGCCCTTTGTGGTAAGGACACTTTACAGACTGGATGTCATTTGTTCCACCTGTAGCAGAACTGCCCTTTGCCCATGGTTGTTTTCCTTTCAGTACATTACTGCAATGCCTCACTGGCTACTTTGCTGGATGATATAGTTCTTCGGTCCTGTTGCAGAGGAGGAGAGGAACCCCTGGGGTGCTGTGCATTCCCAGTATGTTCTCTGATTTTTCTGGGTGCAGAACCCACACCCTTGTGAGCAGCTGTGTTGTGGCATTGCCTGTTTAGTGCAAAGCTGCTGGTCTCTTGCTATTTCCAGATGAGTGATGCTGATGTGACAAGCGTCTAAACCAAGGGACCAGTGTCTTGGAGTGTTTTTGCGTGGGACACAAGTGGAAACAAAACTGGGAGGGGGTGGTGAACACCCCAGAAGGCTGTGCCGCCATCCAGCGAGACCTGGACAGGCTGGAGAGTTGGGCAGAGAGGAACCTGATGAAATTCAACAGGGTCAAGTATTCTTGGGGAGAAATAACCCCTTGCACCAGGACAGGTTGGGGGTGACCTGCTGGAGAGAAGCTCTGAGGAGAAAGACCTGGGAGTCCTGGTGGACAGTAGGATGCCCATGANNTTGTGGCCAAGAAGGCCGATGGCATCCTGGGGGGCATCAAGAAGAGTGGGACTAGCAGGTGGAGGGAGGTCATCCTGCCCCTCTGCTCTGCCCTGGGGAGGCCCCATCTGGAGCACTGGGTCCAGTTCTGGGCTCCCCAGTTCAAGACGGATAGGGAACTGCTGGAGAGGGTCCAGCAGAGGGCTACAGAGATGATGAGGGGCCTGGAGCATCTCTCTGATGAGGAGAGGCTGAGGAACTTGGGTCTTTTGAGCCTGGAGAAGAGAAGGCTGAGGGGGGATCTGATCAAGGCTTGGAAATACTTCAAGGGAGGGTGTCAGGAGGATGGGGCTGGTCTCTTGTCAGTGGTGCCCAGGGACAGGACAAGAGGAAATGGGCACAAATTGGAATAAAACAAGTTCCACCTAAAGATGAGGAGGAACTTCCTTGCTGTGAGGGTGGCAGAGCCCTGGCAGAGGCTGCCCAGGGAGGTGGTGGAGTCTCCTTCTCTGGAGACATTCCAAACCCTCCTGGACATGTTCCTGTGGGACCTGCTCTGGGTGGCCCTGCTTTGGCAGGGGGCTGGACTAGATGATCTCCAGAGGTCCCTTCCAACCCCATAGCATTCTGCGATTCTGTGAAACATTTCAGAGAAGTGCTTTCACTCTTCTTTCCCAAGAGCATTTTTCACTTCTCGTAAGGAGTCCTCTTTCACAGCAGAGGACTCCTAAGAAGTCAAAAATGCTTGAGTAAGTTAAATGCTTGAGTGTATCTGCCCTCACATGTGCTCCATGGCAGACAGCTGCCTGGCTTTAACCCACAGGGAAGTTATATTGCTAATAGCTGTGTGCCTGACAGCCCTGAGCCCCTCAGATGCCAGCCATGATGTCCAGGGATCTGTAGGACTCGCTTCAGCACACGTTGGCCCAGAGCAGTATCACGACTTTGGTGCTCACATTTCCTTGGCTGGTTGCACGCCCAGGTCACACTCCTGAAAGTGGGTGGTAGAACAGAGAACTGAACAGTGGCCTCTTGTTCTTTGTCATGTCAGCGGATGGCCTGTGCCCTCTGATGTGCAGATATTTGACAAGTCCTTGCTGCCATGATATTAACAGCCTTGGAAGTACCCTGAGCTCCCATGAAATAATCTGTGCTGGACACTGGAGTGTGTCTTTACCAATGGAGCCCAGGGGCAATATCCCTTCTCACTCTGTTGAACAGAGACACAACAGATGTTGCAGGCTTCCCCAGCCTTGGCAGTAATGTCATTTAAGTGATTCACCAGCATTTTTTTCCGATGTTTTTTTCCTAGATCTCCTGGGTAACAGGCTGGAGAGTGAGGGGGACAGCCTTCTGCAGACACAGGCTTGTCTCTGTTACATTTGTGCTGGCAATGTGGAAAAACTCGTTGCTTGTTGGACCAAATCTCAGGATGGAAACAACCCCTTGTCCCTCCAGGTTGGTAATTCTCTTAAAATGTTGGAAGCGGCATACTGCAATTGTTTGGTGCTTAAATCAAATGATCAGCATAGAGCTTTGATGCTGATAGCTGCATGTGTCTCAGGATGCAAGCCTTTTCCTTCTGGAATGTCTGGCTTTTGTAGAAATAATATATAAATATGATATTGGAAGGTGTGTTGCGAAGCACAGTGGCCCTTGTGGCTGCTCTGTTATGTTTCATGTGCAAAAAGTTAGTGTTTTGGTAAGGAAGGGGCTCCGAGTGCTTCCATCTTTGAGTAGGGGAATAGTTATGATGGTTTTGTTTTTGGAAGAGATGGCTTGGATGTTCAGGGGAAGAAATCTAATAAATTAGACTTAAATCTGGAAACTGTAGGAAGGTTCTCATAAGAGCTTTTCCTCTAGGGGGTTGTACATACAGGGTTTGGTTTCCAGCAGTGAAATATATGGCATATAGCAAATACCTTGAGGAAATAGGATTGATGACAGCAAGATGCAGCAATTATGAAATAATTTATTTTATAGTGTAATCTTAGTTTCTTCTATCTGTTCAGGGCCTTTGAAGGACCAGTTTTAGAAAGAAATTAAATAAATGTTACTTCGAGGTGCTATGAGTTTCTGATTAGTTAATTGAAGGAACTGGAGTATATGGGAGTTTTGCTTTGCATAGTTAAATCTCTAGTTTTGAATTATCAAAATTACTTTCCAGTGTCTTGATTACGAGGGCATTATTTACAGATTTACCTTCAGGTTGAATTTGCATTTTCATTGCATTGCTTTGCTCTCTCAGAGACTGAAATTGTTGGAGTCATAATTAGTCTGCTTGTTTACTATGATGGGAAATTATTGAAACTCACAGAAGCTGTTGGATTTGTTTTTTAATTGCTTTTTCTGAAGTGCTGATTTGTTGGGAAAAACAGAAATCTATTATTGAACAGGCATTAAACAGTCCTGTTTAGTGATGTATGCTGGTATGTTCTCATTAAATCTGTTACAAGATTTTTAAAGAGGATTGCCTGTTAATATTGTCAAATGGATATTTGCTGTATCTTCCACTATAATACATTAAGAGTAAGAAAACCACGAGAAAACTGAGCAGAAAATGTTCCTGTAACTTACCACTAAGAGGAAACCCAACCAAGGCCAGGTCTGGTATTTAGGAATGTGCAAAGAATGCAAGATAAGGAATATTCCTGGTGAATATCAGGAAAACTCTCTTTGAAGTAATGACCAGAAAACCATGGACAACTCTCCCAAATTAATCACGTACTTGCTAAAATGCTGCTTGGTGTGCTTTTGCTGGTTGTTCTTCTATTGTCTCATGTGCTAGAGAAGTCATGCCTTTGGTGCAGCTGTAACTCTCCAGGAAACTTTTACTTGGGCTTTCTGGCAGGTGAGAGGGGTTCTGGAGGGCTGTCCTGAGGATCCATGACAGTTGCTAGCCAGGGCCTACTTCACCCTGTTATGAAGGGTGCTGCACTAGGGGAGAAATATAGGTTGGGGGTGACCTGCTGGAGAGAAGCTCTGAGGAGAAAGACCTGGGGGGTCCTGGTGGACAGTAGGATGCCCATGAGCTAGCAATGTGCCCTTGTGGCCAAGAAGGCCAATGGCATCCTGGGGGGCATCAGGAAGAATGGGACCAGCAGGTGGAGGGAGGTCATCCTGCCCCTCTGCTCTGCCCTG
>BJBW01008885.1:48240-63310 GCA_004320125.1 Scolopax mira
TGTGGGACCTGCTCTGGGTGGCCCTGCTTTGGCAGGGGGCTGGACTAGACGATCTTCAGAGGTACCTTGCAACCCCATAGCATTCTGTGATTCTGGGGAAGCTCCTGGGATGACATCTGAGGGATTGTGATTTCTTGTTGGTGTCCAGACATCAGACACATTCTTTCAGACACTGTCTCCTCTGCTGAGAAGCGTCTGACTCGCTTCTCAGCTGGCCCTTCCCAAGGGGTCAGAAACCCCCCTGTGTGAGTCCTGGAGAAGTAGCACAGATCTGTCAAAAGAAGGGACCCAGCTCATCTGTGTGCAGCTCTGTGAAGATAAGAATGGGGATGAGGAGTAGTAGAGGTGAGTGAGGAAGAGGGCAGAGTGCTGACACGCTCAAAGCAGGGGATTAAAGTACAGGCCCAAGGGAGGAAGATATGGGCATAGATGATGAGAGGAAGAGGCCGTGAGGTTAAGCTGCAGAGCCCTGGGTGGAAGGCTTGTGCTCGCTTCCAGAGACTGCTTGGCCTAGACTTTCCCTTTGTGCAGACCTGGGGCAGGGCTTTCCCTTCCCCGAGAGGTGCCGTGAGGATTGCAGTGGTCCAGAAACCAGCCACAGCAGCAGTGAGGCTCCATGTGCTGCAGCCTCACCCCAGGGGCTGTGGTGGCTTTGGGCAGGAGGGTCTGGGGGACAATGGGAGTCCTTGCAGCCAGACAAGGCAGTCCTTTCTCTGGCTCCCTGCTCCTAGTGGCAGGCTGAAGTTTTGAGCAGTCCTTCGAGTGCAGGCAGAGTTGTAGAAGCCAGGATTTTTGGCTAGAGGGGTTTGAGGGGGAAGGGGCAGTAAGAGAGGAGGTAGCGAAGGAAGCGGAGGCAGATGAAACCTGTTCCTAACTCACTGACTCACTGTCTTTTCTCCCTGTTTGTAGCATATCAGGCCACACAGCAGCACCCTTGTGGAACGGGGGGACCAGCTCTCTATCAGCCTCAGCAGCCTATCACTGTCCCTGCTTCAGCCTCTTACCCAAACCCTGCCCCTAACACCACCCCTCCCTACCCTCCCTCTGCCCACCCCTTGCCCTCCCCACTGTACCCTGGGCAGCCTCAACCCTCCCCAACGAGCCTGAATCCCATCTCTTCCTTCCCTCTTCCTCCTTCTGGCTCATCTTTTCAGCATGGCAGGCCGGGACCTCCAGCAACTTCTGTGGCTTATGCATTACCTACTGGACCAACAGGTACTCTGCCTGCAGCCAGCGACCTTCCTGCATCCCAGAGAACAGGTCTGCGCTTGGATGGGGGAGCAGCCTGGGGAGGGGGAGGAGGGTTTTGCTTTATGACTCACTCAGTGAAACGTGCACCTTCTCCCTTGGGAATGCTCCGTGCTTAGAGGTCAATTCAAAGCATTTCTAAACCACGTCTTGCCCGTTGCTCTGCTACGGCTCCGTCGCTGCAGCAGGAGCAATCTCTTCTGCGAGTCAGGCTTTGCCCCAAACTCAGGGCTCTTTTCTTGCCCGAGGCAGGACGGCTCAGCGTTGTCTTTTTATACTGTGGATGGATGGCAGCACAGTTTTAACCTTGTGAGGTTGGCATCCGAACCTGCTCTGTGGCTGGAGAGCAAAATACAAAAGTGAGCGAGTTTTCCTAATTGCTGCAGAGACGATGATCCCAATTCTCCCCCCAGAACAATGTTGCAAATGTGATTTGCCTCTGTGTCCCATTTTGTGAGTGGCATTTCAAGCCCAGGGTTGGCAGCATATTCAGACAACTTTTCCTGTGGCTTGCTTCCAGTATTTTTTTTTTTTTTCCCTAACCACTTAGTGTGATGGGATTTACTGACTGCTTTAAAAGATAAGCAGAAATGATTTAGAAATGCTTTTACGCGTCTCTTTCCTGAATGTTAATCCAAAGCATGTGTGTGTTTGGCTGACGTGCAAGAGCATGTTGAGAGCATGCACTGAGGTGGGGTGTGATGTCTGCTTGTGACTGCCGCTGTTTGCCGTGGGACAGTGACCCCACTCGTGATAACAAACCTCTCTTCACTCAAGCAGCCTGTGAAAAGACAGCCCTGCATATGTCAGACCAGGCAGGGAGTATTGAGTGGTCCTTTCCTAAATCTGGCCATCAATGTACTTCTCATCCAGGTGGTGCCACTTGCTTCTGTTAGAAGTTAGGGGTGGTGCAGTGCAGAAGAGGCACGTTGCTAACGAGTAGGTGCTCCTGGCATCTGTGAGGCTGGGACCCCACGCCTTCTCTTCACACAGAGTCATATTTGGGGAGACATGGTCTTTTGCTCTGTCAAATAATAGAGAGGACTGGTGCAGGGCAGCTGTGAGGGGAGAAGCCTCTTCCCTCTGTCCTGTGGCCAGGTTCAGTGTCCTCTTTGAGATGTTGTAGTGTGACATCTCCTTGCCCCGTGTTACAGGCCATGTCCTCTCTGTAAGACAGAGGAGCTGTTGAATTGGGTGGAGGAAGAGGTGTTGGAAAGGATTCTAGGCCTGGGACGTGGAGCAGCACTTCATAATGCTAAATTTCTTGCGTGAACGGTGAAGTGACGTGCCTGTTGTGGCACGCTCAGAGTACAGAAGCTCTGTACTCCAGACAACAGAAATTGGGGACATTAGGGACAATACCAGTCGATTTGTAAAATTTGTAAAATCAATCAATGAGTAATCAAGTAGATGGTAGTGTAACACATCTTGCTGATGTGCCCTGTGCAGAGCTCGTGCGTGTGGGCTGCTGGCACAGGAAAAAAAGATAAGAGGTGTCTGAGGAGCACACTGCCCTCTTCCCAATTTTAGATTACACCTTTCAAAAAAACCATACAAACAAGAAGGGAAAAAAAAAAAAACCCCAAAGCCTTGCTTTGTAAGTGGAGAAGTGGCAGTGTACATGCTTAATATGCTCAATCACCAACGTATTTTCCAGAGTAGCTGCATTGTTTAGTGAAGGATGCCTTAGCATGAGATCCCAAAGAACCATGGAAATACTCAGCAAGAAGTAGATCTCCCCTCTAACTCTGAATGTTCCCGTGCAAAGCATGTAGCCATGCTGATCTTGGCTTGGAAGTGGTGTGCTTTTGTGGGTGGTGGTGGTCTAACCTGGGGAAATCCTGTAAGGGAGGAAGGAAAAAAGATCTCAAATTTGAGGTTTTGAAAAGCCCTTCCAACTGGCTCAGGTTTAAAGATGCACTTAAAAAAGAAACATTTCTATAGATATCTTCTGGGTTTTTTGCAAATGCATATAACATGACTATGTTAAACTGTGCTTGGAAGTTTAATTTAATTTTCAATCTGTCACTTTTTTTCTGTGATAGGTCTTCGGACCTGCTTTTGAGGGTGTTTTAATTTTCAGTCTTGAATCTTGACTGAAATTGTGATACAGAATCTTGAGGCAAGGGAAGGGTTTGCACTAGAGTAACCCCAGGAACAGGAGTGAACTCACACCAAGGTTTCTCTTCTCTTGGAAGTGACAAAGAATTTATTGACTGTATTTTGACATTTGGATCTGTTGCTCAGTCTGAGCAACTATGTGTCTTTTCATATGGGTGTAAAGCTGCTGGGTGAACATAGGTTTGTTTTTTTTTCTTGTTTGGATGCAATTGAGAGTGCACCTTGATTTGAGAAAAATCCTTGACATCCACCTTGAAGTCAAGTACTTCAAGGTGGTCCTCAAGTACTTCAAGGCCTGAGAATAAGTTTCTGGAATGGTAAAATGGTGGTGAGAAGATTGTTGCTGAGAATAATGGTCTGTCAGTTCCATGGGCTGTCAGGAATCAACAATGAGAACACTGGAAGAGATAGGAATGTGGGATGGGACTCCGCAACTTTGGTTAGAAACAACTAGAAACACTGATTTATTGCCTGGAAGGAGCAACAGGCTTGTTTTCAGGGAAGGCAAAGAAAAGCAATTCCACAGGGTGGTTTGGACAAATGATTTGTCTCTAAACTGGCATTGTAATTAGGTGGTTTGGGTTTTTTTTCTTTTGACTTCTCATGATTATTGAAACTAAATTGCTAAACAAAAATTACAGACCACTTGTTTTATTTTTTTTTTTTAAGAAAATATTTTTTTGGTTCTCTTTGCATTTTATCTGCAGAAAGCCTACCAACTCGAGACCAGGCCTCTCCCTTCCCAGGTGAACTAGGTACCACCTAACCTGAAAATAATTACAGCAATTACATGAAATTAATTGAATATCAACGATGCATATGTTCTTGAAGAACATGAAATGCAGTGCTGCTTCCCAATTAAACTTTAATCAAATTAATTTTTAATTCTTTAATGAAAACCAATAACATATCTGGAGTTTTTAACCACAGGAACAAATACTGGTTTTCCTTTTTTTTTTTTTTTTCTTTTTAAAGCAAATTATTCCAGGAAATGAATGGCACTAACAGTCTGGGGGAGCTTTCTTTACATGTTACCACTATCATGGCACTGCAGAAGTTAGAATTCCTGCATCAGAGGGGCTCTGGGATGTTCTGGATAGGGAGGGAGGAACAGAGGAGCCCCTGGGGCAGGTGGCCATCAGGAGATGGCACTGCCTTTGGTTAAAGAGAAAGCAGAGGTGAAAGGGGTTTTTAAATTGTTTTGCATTTCTCTCTTTAACATGGGTTCGGATGTGGAACTCATTTTACCCAGAGCAAATGAAAAATTTGATAAATTGAGGAAATTCTGCAGTGACACGAAGCTCTGCCGCGAAGATGAATTCATCATCTATTGAGTGAAAAACACTGTGGTGAAAAAGTCCATTGAGCAGTGCAATAAATGGTGCAATAAATCCTGATTACTCAGTGAGGCCCTGGCGATGCTGAGATACAATGTGATGGTTCCAATTCCACGTACTCTCTGGTGAGACGGGGCACTGTTACTAGTGCACTTCTGGTGCACAAGCTGTGTTGAGCTTGCTTTTTTTGGAAGAGTGGAAGGTTTGGTACGGAACACCACCCTGGATGCAGAGTGAATCTGCTCAGACACCTTCTGTGCTTCTTCCAGTTTCAACCAAAATTGCCCTTGATGCAAAACACTAGATTTTTTGCCACCTCGCTCCAGCAGCTCTGCTCTGCTTTTGGGACACACAGCAGCAGAAACGTGCTGTAGCTGGCAGGGAAAATCTTGATTTTATGACTCTTGTGTCTCCAGGGTGGCTGGGTGAATCTGGCCTGATATGTTTAAAGGCAGGGTAGGCAACTGCATGCCTTTTCAAGGGGCTTGCCTGCCCAAAGTTGGGGGTTTTCCCTGCAAAATAAGAAAAAGTTAATTATTATTAATAATAATAAAATCAATTTCTATCAAATGTGACAATATTAAGTCGAGATTCCAGACCTGGTGGTGGGCTCAGAGCCCCGAGGGTCTGATGGCTGGGGTGTTGGGAGGCTCTTGCTGTCTCAGGAGGTGTTCTGGCCCCCAGGGGAGGGCAGGCACTGCTGAGATCCTGCCAGTGGAGCCATGGCAGGGAGCTGGCCCAGCTAAACCCAAGAAGGTGCAACTGCCCTCCTCCGAGGTACTTAAAATCTCTGTTTTCTTTCTGTCCTAGGGCCTCAGAATGGCTGGAATGATCCTCCCGCCCTAAACAGAGCTGCCAAGAAGAAGAAGGTACTGCATGAAATCCTGTCTTGACACAATTGAGTGCTGACCACTTGGAAAGCAGTAATTTAAGCTGCTCCTGGGAAATTTGTTGGAGGGAGAAAGAAGAAAAAAGGGGAAAATTAAAAAAAAAAAAAAGGGGGGGGGGTTAGCAGCAAACAAAGCTGCATCTCCTGAGCAGAAATGGCCTTTACACCTCTCCAGTTTGCACTATCTCTCTCAAAATATTTAAGCCTCCAAAGAGAGAGTGGCTTTTTGCTAAACTTGTGATTGTTATTATCAATGTGGATCCTGGTTTGAGGGGGGAAAAAAAAAATACCTTGGACTGTTTTCATTTGCAGTAAAGCAGATGAGTTTTGCAGGAGATGATACTTAGGCAGAATATCGAGGCTATGCAAATTGTTAGAGATTACTGACTTTGCTAGAGCTGAAGGCAGTTTATCCTGATTAAGGGTCTGATCCCGAGGGATCTGCTGAAAGTAAGACAATTTTTGCAATGGAGACAATTTATTTTTGTAAAAGAGATTTAGACTGCAGCAGGGCGGAATAGCTGAGGACACTTGGCACAGAGCAGAGTCAGCCTTTTGGTCCCCTGATGCTGCTGAAATCTTGTGCATCAACTGTCAGCTGCTGCTCTGGCATATTTGGGAAGCAAGAGTCCCAGTTTGGAGCGTGTAAAATGTGAGAAGGGAAAAAGAAGTTGGAGCAGGCAAGTTAAGGTCTGGGAAAAGGTAGAGAGAGGAGTCTCCCTTGCCCTTTAGGTGTTGGTCCCTGCAGTTAGAAGATTTTAAGAAGTGTTTGGAGGATTGATAGGGGATGTTTTGTGTGCTCCTGGCTGCCCCGTGCTGCCTTTCGGGGCTTTGGGCTCTTAAATAGAAGGAGACAAGTTTTCAGAAGAACTGCTGGACCCGAGAGCTCAAGAAGCAGCCTTCTGCCAACAGCTTTTTTTGCTACTGCTGCGTGGGGGTGTCAGCCAGAATTTGTGTCATAGCTAGGGCTCCAGGGTTGGCTCCCTTCTAAACGAGAAGTCGTGTTTGTTGCATTCCCTGTTGAGTATTTAACAAACTTCTGTAAGAAACATTTCTGTGTTGGTTTCCCTTATGTCCACGGTATGAGGCGGTGGTTTAGGTTACTCTAAAATGACTCACATGGGGAGTAGAATGAAAGAATTGTCTGGCATTTCAAGCCACAGCATAATTTACAACTGTTTTCTACCTAAACAAATAACTTACCCGCCACTCAGAAGTTTATTGCTGTGATTCATTGCTTTTATAACTAATTTGGTGCTGGATTGGGAATATTTTATTATTTTTTTTGCTGTCCCAAACCACTGATTTAATTCTGGCATTATTCCGGGTCGCGTTCAGGATTCTGTAATCTTTCCTTTTTCCCCATGTATGCCCAACAAAATGTGCATATTCCCATGGGAGCTCTTTCTTTTGTTTGGATTCCTGTATGTAGCACAGGCAAGTAGGTCATTTTGTTGTTTCTTCCCTCCAACAAACGTTTGCAAAACGCCCCTGCGTAAAGCCTGGCAGATGCTTAGTGATGGATCTGAAATGCACTCGTAATCTGATTTAAGCATCTGGCAAACAGGTTTGCACTGGAAGGCTTTCAGAAGCTTTACTGGTGTGTGTTGCTAGCTGGGACCTATGTACTGCGTGGGCAAAAAATGTACCCTTGAAAGTGAAACACAGAGTTAAATATAATGACCCAGTAGTCTGAATAGATGTAGGTGTGGGTTCATTTTCGTTAATGCAACTCTTCTTCTGTCAGCGATGGTCTGCCAGACCTCTGGTTGGTATCCCTAGGAGAGGGACAGTGGCTCTTGTGGCCAGGGGCAGGTTGGGCAGACTGCTCCTGACTCGTGTGGGCAGGGGGACGCGGGACTGGAAATTTTGGAGGATATTACTGCCCCCGGGCACTTCTGCAGCCATAGGAACGGATTTATTTAGCCGGAGTCAAATCCTGTGGTGCCTGCCCTTGTTATTTCTGTAACCTGGGGGCCTGGCAGAGCTCTGGCTTGCTGCAGTTCGGGAAGTTTTGTAAGAGATGGTTGTTATGCTCTGCCTGCTGCAGCCCCGACAGCGTAAAGGCACCGTTTGCTTTTTTTTCCCCCAGGTTCCTGATAACTTCCTGCCCCCAGTTCCCATCACCTCCCCCATCATGAACCCTCTGGCGGACCCCCAGTCTCAGATGCAGCAGCCCCCGGCTCCGGCAGCCCCCCTGGGTGCACCCAGCTTCCAGCCTCCACACCTGCCCCCGGGGCAGGGGGGCTACCCGCCTGCTCCCCAGCCCCTGGGGCCCTGCATCATGCCGCCTGCCGTTTCCAAACCCAGCACAGAGGGGGCCCCGGGGGCCCCAGTCGGCAACGCCATGCAGGTAAGGTAGCCCCAGCGTTGCCCAGTTTTGGTTTGGTCCATCAGCAGAATATCCTACTGACCAGGCATTCCTTGTACACCCCCCACAGTGCACCACAGAGGCTTTAGTCACTAGCGTTGTGCCACGGTGGTATTTTGCTGCTGTGACCTCCACCTGGAGACTGCCTCTTGGCAGCAAATCCTCTAGTCAGTATGGACTAACACGCTGCTTCCTTCGCAGCTCTCCAGAGGCAGCAACAACTGATAATGTGGCTTCCACACACTCGTGGGGAAAAAATTAGGAGTTTGTGCCAAGCTGGCTAATGAGGCCATTCGGTTTAACTGAAAACATGTGGTCACAGTGACCTGGAAAAGCCTCACCTGCTCTCTCTTTCTCAGCATGTCCAGGCACTGCCGACAGAGAAGATTACCAAGAAGCCCATCCCTGAGGAGCACCTTATTCTGAAGACTACGTTTGAAGCTCTTATCCAGAGGTGCCTGCTGTCTGCTTCCGATCCGGTAGGTCTCTGGTGGTGCTCCCAGAGTTGTTTGGTTGAACGTGCTGGTGCCTGTAGCCCAACTGGCCATCGCAGCCTCTCCTGAGACAGCTTTTTCCTTCTAGGGGTGCTTTAAACAGCCACAAGCAGTGTACAGGAAAGCCACGTGCACACAGGAGGTACCAGATTGGGCCAGAGCACGGCCTAGTTGCCCCAGCACTTTAACCCAGCATGGGCAGAGCAGGATGTGCTGTTCCTGGGTCCAGCAGAGGGCTGCAAAGATGATGAGGAGAGGCTGAGGGACTTGGATCTTTTTGGTCTGCAGAAGAGAAGGCTGAGGGGGGATTTGATCAATGCTTAGAAATACTTCAAGGGAGGGTGTCAGGAGGATGAGGCTGGTCTTTTTTCAGTGGTGCCCAGGGACAGGACAAGAGGAAATGGGCACAAGCTGGAATAGAAGTAGTTCCACCTAAAGATGAAGAGGAACTTCTTTGGGGTGAGGGTGGCAGAGCCCTGGCAGAGGCTGCCCAGGGAGGTGGTGGAGTCTCCTTTTCTAAAGACATTCCAAACCCTCATGGACATGTTCCTGTGGGACCTGCTCTGGGTGGCCCTGCTTTGTCAGGGGGCTGGACTAGATGATCTCCAGAGGTCCCTTCCAATTGTGTATCATTCTGTGATTCAGTTCACATCTGCACTCAGGGATTGCTTTTCTGCTCTGTCAACATAGTTTTTTTCTTTTTAAGTCTCTCTGAATTTCTGAGGCAGAGCAAGTGTTTCTGGCACCCCCCACCCTGTCTGTGTGTCTCAGAACAGACACAGACACTACTCACTTGTTACATTCCAAAGGGGAATAATGGTCACAAAGCAAAGAGTGAGGAGAACAACCAGTTTGCACTTCTACCTAATCTCATTTGCTTGGAGAAATTTCTTGCTGTTTGCTAAACACGAAGGGGGGAAAAAAATTGTGCTGCAACTTGGTGTTCTGTTGCTTTCTATGTCAGCTGTACCACTGGTGGCTTTTGGGCTGCACCTCTAGTTTACTGTCCTCTGCAGCTAGCTAGAGTGGTTCCATGTGGAGAACTACACATGGCTTTCCCAGCAAAGTCAGGGGAGAAAAGAGCAGAGCAAAGAACTTGAGGAACATGTTAGGAAAGTGGTGTTGGGAAAGGAATCCCCGTGTATTGGGAATTGTGGAGAAAGATCTGGGGGTCCTGGTAGACAGCAAGCAGGTGACTTGGACTGGATGATCTCTACGGTCCTTCCAATTCTAAAAATTCAGTGAAAATTCAGTAAATCCAGTACTTGCATGTTCTTCTTTGTGATGATAGCAAATCAGTAGGGTCTGCTTAAAATCACTGTGCTTTATTTCTCTTGCAGCAAACCAAGAGGAAACTAGATGATGCAAATAAACGCCTGGAGTTTCTGTACGACAAACTTAGGGAACAGACAGTAAGTTCTGGTGGTTTTTTTTTTTTCCCTTTCTTCCCCCCCCCCCGGTCGAATATTGCAGGTACAGCCACGAGCTTCATCCGTGGCGTGGACTCTCCACAGTGTGTAGCAGGTGCTCGTTCCTTTCTTTCCAAGTGTGCTTCAACATCCCTTTGTTGTTTGTGTCCACTGGTTTGCCAGAAATGACTATGTGGAGTGGTTGGCCCCACCTGCCTGTGGGGACCTGCTGGGACCTGTGGGAGCCTGCTGGGGCTCGTGTGCTGAGTTTCGTGGCAGCCTGCAGGGCCTGCGCCGAGGCAGAGGGCAGAGCTCCTCGTGGTAGACACTGGGTGAACGTATCAGGAAGGGTCCCTTCTCCCCAGAGCCAACAGGGCAGGTTCCCCCACTCCAAGCAGGACGCGAGACACACAGCCTGGGGTCAAAACCTCACCCCCCCAAAGGAGATTTAGATGTTGGAGACTTCCTGATGTGGCCGGAAGGCAGAAGCACAAGTACTTCTGAAGGTCTGGTAACTTCTCCAAAGCCTTCCAAGAGGTCTGTGAGAGAATAAAAGACTGGGCTTAAATCCCTTAGTACTTTAGGATTAGAGTGGTCTGTTTCTGTCACGGTCTTTGCTGAGCAATTAAATTTACCCCAAAGGCATCATCGCTGGATAGGTTTTTCGTGTGCCACTGTCTGTCACAGCAGGTGTCCCACCTTGGGGGGTGGCAGTGAAGGTTTGCAGAGCTCCAGAACACAGGGAACACTTCCAGGCTGCTGTTTGACTTCTCCCAGCATGGCGGCTCCCTTTAAAGAAAGGAACTAATTGCTGCACTCCCCCGAGTGCAAAATGTTACATTCAAGACTTGCGGCTTTTTGGTTTTGGTTTTTTTCTTTTTCTCCAGCTTTTGAGGGTAAGGGCTGTTTGTAGTTTCTGCTGACCTGCTTGGCTTCCTTTCAGCTCTCCCCGACCATCGTTAGCGGTTTGCACAACATGGCGAAGAGCATCGAATCCCGCGACTACCAGGAGGGGCTCAACATCCACACGCACATAGTCAGCACCAGCAACTTCAGCGAGACCTCTGCTTTCATGCCCGTGCTGAAGGTCGTCCTCACCCAGGCCAATAAGTTGGGCGTCTGAAGTAAAAACTGGCCAAAAAAAAAAAAAAAACCTCCATGGTCGCTTTTCCAAAGAAGTGCGGTTTTTTTTTTTTGGTTTTTTTTACAGCAAACGAGCAGGGAATGGGCCCAACGCTCACCCTCGGGGCACGTCGCAGTAGAAGCGCTGGAAAAAAAATCAGCATTACCTTCTCCCTGCAAAATATTTCTCCTGGTGCTTTTTATTTTAATCCTTTTCCCATCCCTAACAATTCCTGTCTACGAATAGTCTATTTAATGGGATGATGCCCTGTATTGTCAATTTTTAGATGCATGTTATACTCCTAAACTGTGGCTTTTTAATAACAGTTACGTGTTAAAACACCACGAGAGGTTGTGTATCAGACCCTAAACCAGATGATTCCCTTCCACCCTGCTGTCCCTCATCCACCAAATTAAAGAGTCTGATTGTATTTTAAGTCTATTTGGTCTTTCATTTTATGAAGCTGCTTGCTTTTCTGTTATCACGATTTCCATGTTAAATGGCCTGATTTTGCACTGGGGCAAAGGAGCAAAATAAAGGCTTCTGTGATATTTTCAATAAATGTTAATTTATTAAAACGTGTCTCTATGAAGTGCAACTTGGAGGTGGTTGAACCCAGAGTAGAGTGGGGTGGGTTTCTGTTCCAGCCCAGCCCTGGGGCTATTTACACCCAGAATTTAGATTTCAAGGAAAGGTTTGCCAAGGATTATGTACTTTTAAAAGCTAAGAGCAAAAACAGTGCACCAGGACAGGTTGGGGGTGACCTGCTGGAGAGAAGNNAGAAGGCCAAGGGCATCCTGGGGGGCATCAGGAAGAGTGGGACCAGCAGGTGGAGGGAGGTCATCCTGCCCCTCTGCTCTGCCCTGGGGAGGCCCCATCTGGAGCACTGGGACCAGTTCTGGGCTCCCCAGTTCCAGAAGGACGGGGAACTGCTGGAGAGGGCACAGCAGAGGGCTACAGAGATGATGAGGGGCCTGGAGCATCTCTGATGAGGAGAGGCTGAGGGACTTGGGTCTTTTGAGTCTGGAGAAGAGGAGGCTGAGGGGGGATCTGATTGATGCTCATAAATACTTCAAGGGAGGGTGTCAGGAGGATGGGGCTGGCCTTTTGTCAGTGGTGCCCAGGGACGGGACAAGAGGAAATGGGCACAAGCTGGAATAGAAGTAGTTCCACCTAAAGATGAGGAGGAACTTCTTTGGGGTGAGGTTGGACTAGATGATCTCCAGAGGTCCCTTCCAACCCCGTAGCATTCTGGGATTCCGTGAACCTGGAGATTCCTGCTTTTCTGCTTACCCCGCCCAGGGTGGCAGTGCTCACAAGCTGTGATGGTGCTTCTGCTGGCCATTACCAAGTTGGGTCAGGCAACTTTCATAGCATGATGTCCTTTCCTGTGTCACAGGAGTGGCTTTCGGTTTTAGATCTTCGAAACACTGTGCCATGGATAGCAAGTATGTCTATAGAGAACTGCAATTGCAAGAAATGTCCACATTTATAAAAAAAACCCACAAAACCCAAAAGAAGCAGTTTTGCCTGTGAATTGTAGGGTGTGTAATACACACTGCAAGAAATAGAAATAACAATGGAAATCATTGCTGACTTCTGTGATTTAAACTGATGACAAGTTGCATGTTTGTCAGGCTAAATCGTTCTATTCCTCTGACGAAACTGAGCTTAATTTTATTTCCTTTCCAGCGTTTTCTGACCTCATAAGCTTTTATCATTGAACATCAAGCATCAGTTTTGGAGCTGCTTTGTTTCAGGAGTTTAAAAAAACCCCAATAATTGGAATAATTTTTCTTCTCCTTGATATATAGGTTATGGGTTCCTAAGCAGTGTCATAAGCAAGTTGTTCCATAAACATTTGGAAGGTTTACAGGGATCCTGCTTTATTCATCTGTGCCCTTGGTAAAAGCTTTTTGCCCGGTGGGCTCTGGTCTTGGCTGAATCACATAAAAATGTGAAGTCTGGTCATGCTGCCAGAAACAGGTAATAAGGAAATGGCCATTTGCCTCCGTGGGGAAAAACATTCAGGTCCTGATGCTGGGGCCACGTTATCTGGTAAGGATTTCACAGCATCTCCTGATGCAGGTCACAAGCCAGATGTGTTTCACCGTTCCTCCCCCGTGACCACTTTCTGTGAGCTTGGGGTGAAACGCAGGGATTTCGGGGAGGAAGATGGGAGGAAAGGCCACGGCACGGAAGCAGAAATGTTGCCATCTGCACCGAAACCAGAATTGGGAGAGCTTGTTATCCCTGGATCTCTGCAGGAGTGGGAAGAGCTGCTGCACTGAACCTCAGTACTGGTGCCTCTCTCAGAGAAAGTTGGGCACAGTCTGGCCAGAGGAACACAGACCTTGTGTCTTGATTCAAGGTGGGAAGAAGAAAAGAACACATTCATGGGTAAATAGGAATTAAAAAAAAACAAAACCCAAACCTCAGTAGGGTGAAGGGCAGGTGTGCCTGATGTTTCTGTGACCTGCTGCTCAGCACGGAAAGGAAAGCAGAAGAGAATCACAGGACAAGAAACCGGTGGTGGGAGGTGGTGGCTGAAGGCTGGGAGGGGAAGGCAGAAGCTGGTCATGGCACGTGCTCTCACGGAGTGGTCTTTGGTGGCAAGTGGCACTCGTGAAAGATGTGCAGGTGGTCCATGGTTTGTGAAGCTGGCTGTTTCTGGCAGCAACAACTGGGGGGACCGAGAGCGGTGGCAAACGTGGGACGTGCTCCAGGAGGTGTAAGGGTGCAGGGCTGTGGGCAGAAGAATCGCTGTGAATTAGAAGCTCATAAATTGGGAATAAGATCACCCGATCAATCTCCACATCAGAGAGAAACGCTGGATTATTATTTTTATTTTTTTTTTTTTAGGTAATGGTATCTTTGGGTATCTCAGGAGCAGCAAACGGCACTGCCCAAGGAGATAACAAGAGTGGGTGTGAAAAGCTGCTGCTCCTCTCTCTTCGAGGCGTGCCAAGCAATTAGCTACACATCTGATGTTATAAATGCAAATGGGCGTCTTTGTTTACAGAAGGCCATGAAGCTCTGCCAATTTAGGCTTGTAAAATAATTCGGCCCCCAAAGGGTCTAATTTTGATGTCACTGGGCGAGAAGAGATTTATCCCGTGGTTCTGCAGCAGCCTGGCTGTTGCAGAGGATAACATCTTGGAATTTTCTTCCATTCCTTTTCCTTAGAATTCTGCAGCTTCAGGGAGCCACAAAGAGGAGCAGCTTGGTTGGCAGTAGATGCCATGGCACAGACTCCCAGAACCACCGTGGCCTCTTACTCCTTCAGCTATCGCCACCCATCCAGGCAAAAGCACCAGCAGGAGAATTTTGGGGCAGAACCGTGTGGATTTGCCTCGTTGTTGTTTGGGTTTTTTTCCCCCGCTGGCAGAAGTCCAAGGCCAGTCAGCACTGAATACAAAATGTGGAGATGGTCTTCTAATCACCGCAGCGTTTCTAGCAATGGGGCAGTGTTCACATCAGATTTTGGGTTCTCTCTTGTGCCTTTTGGATACCGCAGTTCCCTACTGTGCACCTTGGGAATGTGGGTTTACTGTCCAGTAACCGTGTTTTCTCTGCTGGGAAGGAGCACATCCAGCCTGACCAGGCTACTGAGAGAGAAGGGAGGGGGGGGGGGGTGTCCTTGCTGCCCTACTTGTTTCCCCCAAAAACTATGGAGAAGAGGGGGAATGTTTTGAGACAGCACACGGAGCAGTGGCGCCACTCCCCAGAATCCTGCATCCTCAGCATCATTTTCACCCTCACCACTGGGTTTGGGGTGGACCTGCTGGAAAGCACTTCTGAGGAGAAGGATCTGTGGGTCTTGGTAAACTCTCCCTAAGCCAGCAATGTGCCCTTCTGGCCAAGAGGGACAAAGGGATCCTGGGCTGTGTAGGGAAGAGTGTGGCCAGGGGGTGGAGGGAGGTCATTCTGCCCCTCTGCTCTGCACTGGGGAGGCCACAACTGGAATCCTGCGTCCAGTTCTGGGCTCCCCAGTTCAAGAGGGACAGGGAACTGCTGGAGAGAGTCCAACATGGGGCAATGAAGATGATGGAGGGATTGGAGCATCTCCCTGATGAGG